>CACSLI010000274.1:0-147712 GCA_902706615.1 Meloidogyne luci | reverse complement strand
ATTATAATAATTTTCATGTGCACAGGACGGGCAAATTATTCCATATAAAAACTAATTAAATTTATATACAATTTATAGGATTTTTCTATTTTTTACAATTTATAAAAATGTTTTCAATAATTGTAAACTTTTATATCAACTTTTCTCTTATAAATCAAATTTTAATAAAATCTTAATGTAACTAATTTCTGATTTCTATTTAATTTATTCATCATAATTTAATCAATAAATTTTATTTAAACAATAAAATTTCACTCATTTCACTCAAAATATAATTTTAAAAAATTCTTTAATAAAATTTTATTTTTAACCCATGTCTTATGCAATACCTTCATTAATCAGTAGGGCTCCCATTTATATGGATTAAAATCGAAAAATATGGACATAAAATATGGATATAAAATCCTGAAATATGGATATAAATATGGAATAAACGCGAAATATGGATATAAATTCAGAAATATGGATTAAAAATAGCGAAAAGATATTTTTAAAATCAGTATTTTATGTAGAAAACAATTATTTTGCCTTTATCCTTGAATTTTAAGAACATTCTAAAAGAATTTATGGATTTAAATTTTTGTTAAATTTTTTTGAGAATAAATTTTTCCGAAAAATTTTCGAAAAAATTTTTTGATCAAAAATTTTGAAAATTTTCGCCAATTTTTACTAAAATTTACCAAAAAATGACCAAATATTCAAAAAAGTACAAATATTGATATAAAATATGGATATAAAGGCTAAATATGGACAAATATGGAAAATATGGGCATAATGCCAAAATACGGAAAAATATGGAAAATATGGATTTTAAAGACCATTCTAGAAACCCTAAAACAAGCCAAAAACATGTTTTTCGTACGTTTCACAGTCATAGGAATTCAGGAAAAAAATATGGATTTCCATATAAATGGGAGCCCTATTAATCAGCACTTTATTTTTTATAAATTTAACTGTGTGCTCTTCCATTACATTACTTTCGAACACACGGCCAGAATTGAGTTCGAGGTCAGCGGATAATCCTTTTTCTCTCATATCTATTGCGTTTTTTTTCAAGTAATCCAAATTATAAATTAATATTATTTAATTGCATTTGCTGGGCATTTTAAATTATGTTAAACAAAATTTACTTAATAATTCTCTTCAACACATTATTAGTAATAGAAAATTTGTATTTTGAATTTATCTTCTATTTAAATTTTATTCCATTTAAGATAATTGCATTAATATATTTATTATTTTAAATTAATCAAAAATTTCTTCGCCAATTGTTTAAATTTTCCTTTTTTAGTAATAAAAATATTTATATTTAATCATTAATTCTTCATTATTATATTTGTTGTTTGTTTTATTAGCATTTATGAGTTAGCCTCCTTTATTTTGCACAGGGAATTTCTTTCTATTTTTCAAGAGTTTTATTTTCACTAAAACCTGATGTTTCATGTTTAAACGATAAAATTTAGGTGATAATTTTTAAATATGTAGCTTTAATATCTTCCTATTTTATCTTTATTCTTAATTTTCAATCATTTATTATTTAGTAAAAAATTGAACAAAAATTAATAATTTGTTAAAATTTGTAGCCTTAAACATGATAACCATCGTTATTCTCATTGATGTTAATTTAAATTATATTATTAGTGATTTTTGAAAGTTAAATGATTTCCGGGTTAGAATGAAGTCTACAAGTTTTGTAAAAATTATTTTAAACAATTCTAAACTTTTATATCTCTTTTATTTTATAAATCACATTTTAATATAAATTTTCAATTAATTCATTTAAAAAAATTCATAAAAATTTTTCACTTAATATATTTCATTGTAATTTTATCAATAAATTTTCCATTTAAAAATAAAATTTCATTCAATTTCACTCAAAATATAATTTTAATAAAAATTCTAAACCAATGTCTTCTGCAATACTTTCATTAAACAGCACTTTATTTTTAAATTAATTTTATTGTGGGCTCTTCCAGTTCATTGTCCAAATTGGTTGTCAGTCAGCTGATAAACCTTTTTCTCTTAAATATAAAAATTTTTCTTTCTTATATTCTGAAATAAAATTATTTATAATATAATTTAGCAAAACTGTTGTTAATATTTTTTTCCAATAAAAATTAAGAATTCTCTATAACCATTGAAAATTTCAATGTTTCTTATTTGCTTGAAAAATTACAAAAATATTCTCAAATAAAATTTTCTAATAAAATTTATTAATTTTTTAAGTTATTATAAATCCTATTAATATTATTGTTATTTATTTTTAAAATACATAGTTATGCAGCAATATATGAATAAATTTTTATTTACTTTTATGATCATCTAAATAAATTATATTTAAATCCAATTTATTCTTTAAATTTTTTAAAATTTCTCAAAATTTTACTGGATAATTAAATAATTTCATCAAAATAATTATTCATGGATTTTGTTACTTTATTTGTTGTTTTTATTTTAATAATTTACATAGTTGAATATTATTATTACTCATCAATAAGATTTTTATTTAAATTTTATCTAGAATTTATTTCGTTTTTCCATTGCTCATGTGTTGATTAATTTAATACAATAAATTGATTTAAAAATTTAATAATCTTTTTCAGCCTTTCTTTGATTCTTCCTCTTTTTTAAACTTTACTTTTGGGTTCCTTTGACTAATTAACTTTAATCCTGAATTATACACAGATTTGACTTTTTAGGTTTTGATGATGATTTTTAGGTTTTGATGATGATTAATTTAATACAATAAATTGCTCATGTGTTGATTAATTTTGGGTGTATTTAAAGAAATACATTAAAAAAATTAAAAGTTTATTTTCAAACTTTTAAAACAAAATTTAAATTCTATTGTAGAATTTTTATAAAGGAGATGTATCTGTATATATTAAATTTATTTAAATTATTCTTTAGTCTTAGAATAATTATCAATTTATTAATGACGAAATTTATTTTTTTATATTTTTCCGAAACAGAACACGCCCCAAATATAATAAAATTTAATTAAATGGGAATACGCCCCAAAAATAAGAAAAATTATTAAATGTATGGCAAATATTTTTATTTTTTCAAAAATGGGAATACTTTAAATTTTCGATAATAAATAATTAACTATAGAAATTTTGTTTATTCTTTGATCTAAAGTACAAAAATAATTAATATGCAATTTTAAGTTTTTGTTGTATTAAATTGTGCATATAATTCTACACTTGTGCAAATTAATCCTAAATATAATCCTAAACTTTCTAATATTTATTCATTCTATTCTTTTTGATCAAAAATAAGTTTTATTTAAATAATTTTTACAAGATTTTATTAAATAATTATTAAATAATTTTTAATTTAAATAATTTTTACAAATAATTTTAAATAATTTTTAAATAATTTTTTTTTTATAATTTCTGATAGCAATTTAACGCTAATACGCGAACTCATTATACTTTAACAAAATTTATAATTATTCTTTTATTTTATTTAAACAAGTTTGGTATTTTTTCTATTATAATATTTATTTATTTACTTAAAAACAATAATAATTTAAAAAAATAATAATATCAATAATTTTCCCTTTGTTAAGGAAAAATTTTACGAAAAAATGATATAGAAAACTTAAAACTATATTTTTTAATAATATAAAGAATTAAATTCATTATATCACATGATCAGTATAACCGGTAAATTATTAATTTTATAAATTTTTTTCACGCTGATGCGTGACATTTCATTCAATTTCACTCAAAATATAATTTTACTAAAAATTCTATTAATAGTCTTCGCAATAATTTCATTAAACTCGCATATTTTATTAAACTCGCATATTTTATGACGAACTCAATGTAATTTAACTTTCTAAATTATTATTTTCATAAGATTAGAAAATATGCTGTTAATTACTTTATTTTGTTATTTTATTAATTTAGTTTAATTAATATTATGATATTCTCATCAAATAAGATTTTATTTAAAATTTTTCGTTTCTACTGTTTATGATTAGTAAATTATTAATTATAATATGAAATCTTTAACAAACGGATGCGAGTTTACCTCAACAACAGCCTGAAATATATACGGTTAAAATTTTAACAATTTAATAATCAAAGCAATATAATTCAAACCGGTGCAGGTTTTCCCAGCAGAGATACATCTACATAATTATATTTTAAATAGTGAATTTTTCATTTTTTAACTACAACTCTTCATCACAAATATATTCACATTCGGGATAAGTTCCAGTTATTTCAATTGCACAGAAAACTACATTTTTATATATTTAATAAATTTTTATACATTATTATTTAAAAGTTTTTTTTATTTTTACTTTAAAGTATTTCAAAATATTTATAAAATTATTTATATAATAATTAAATAGGTATTATATATATTTTTCTTCAATAAATTTGTTGCTATTTTATTTTAGCGTTATTTAATAAAATAAATTTTTTATTGATTTAAAAATTAACTAATAAATTTTACTACTTATATATTATTCTAATTGATCATCCAATTGTTCGGAAGGTATACTCAATATTCTCCAATTCTAAAATTATATATCTCGGTTTGTTAATGCTCAATCATTTGACATATTTTATATTAATTAATTTCATATTTATTTTTCTTGATTTAAAATCACTCATAGGTAATTTATATTTAATTTAACAATATATCATTATACTTTAAATTTTATAAAAACTTTTATCTTTTAATTTATGCATCGTAATTTATAAAAATTAATTTTCATTTCAAAAATAAAATTTCAATCAATTTCACTCAAAATATAATTTAATAAAAATTCTATTATAAAAATTTTTTTTAACCCATGCATTCTGCATGTAAAATTTTGCGAAAATATAGCAGCACTATCATACAGACGATGACTGATCGTTTCGTAACATCGATCATAGTTATTTTTAAAATCCATATCAAAGTTATAACTAATTTGATAATACAATAATCAGAAAAAATTAATTACAATATAATTTCAATAGTTTCTATTGCGTTTTGTCTCAAGTAATTAAAATTATAAATATATATTATTTAATTGCATTTCTGGGCATTTTAATTTAAATTAGACAAAATTTACTTAATAATATTCTTCAACACATTATTTTATTTTAAAATTTGTAATTTTAACTTATCTTCTTATTTTAAATGTAGAAGATTATCCAAAAAAATTATATTTATTTAATAAAATATTTGAGTTAATCTACACGTTGCTTCACTTCCACATAAGACTACAATTTTATATAATGTAATATACTAAACTTTTATATCAACTTTTTCTTTATAAATCAGATTTTAATAAAATCTTCATTTAACTAATTTCCGATTTCTATTTAATTTATTTCATTATAATTTTATCAATGAACTTAATTTCAAAAATAAAATTTCACTTAATTTCACTCAAAATATAATTCTAATAAAAATTCTATTAATAAAAATTTTATTTTAACCTATTTATTTGCCATCTTTAAATTAAACTCATATAATTTAATTAAAATAGTTTATTCATGAATTTGTAAAAAATGGTGACATTATCCTTTGATAGCAATTTAGCGTTAACACGCGAACATTTTAATAATTAATTTATACTTTTTTCGAATATTTACCTATATAACATTATTTTTACAATTAATATACAATATCTTGATATTTATTTAAGCTATTTATATTATTTTAATTTATTTAGATTTGTTTCACCGCCCTGCTGCAACTTTTTTATATTAAATTTATAAATAATTTCTTAGTAAATAAATGTAAGTATTTCTAATACATAATAAAATATTTAAATAAATAAATACATATAACGATAATAATATAATATTAACTGCTAATACATATTTGTATTTATATTCATATTTATATAGTGCAACAGATTTGTCGACCGCGCAATTAAAACTTTCGTAAAAATCTAGCCATTCTCGTCTATTTTTACCAAACTTCCTTATTATAGGGTTGGAAGTTGGTATAGAGAATTTTTTAAATATTAAATTTTTTAAATATTAAATCTATAAATAATTTCATAATATATACATGTATGTATACGTATATTTTTTTATTAACTATTTTATACACATTTATGTTTATATTCACATTTTATACATAGTTCTTTAAATCTTTCTTATTCTTTTTTTCTAATTATCAATTTTATGTGTATTTAATTAAATAAATAATCGGGTTAATAAATTTTTATTGCTATAGTTTTGCACATGTAAAATAATTATCAATTCTTCTTATAAACTTGTATTTTTACCATATTATGTACATGTTTACATTTATTACTAAATACTTTTATATACTTTTTATGTCCGGATTGTACTTTATTAATTTTCTATTTCTATTTAATTTATTTCATTATAATTTGATCAATACTTTTTATTTCAAAAAAAAAATTTCGACTCATTTCACTCAAAATAAATTCTAAAAGAAATTCAATTAATAAAAAAATTTTATTTTTACCCATGTCTTTTTATAATCTATTCATTAAATTACATATTTTCATTAAGATACCTTAATCATGAATTATAAAGATGTGACATTCTCCTCTGATAGCAATTTAGCGCTAATCAATTTAATTAAATAAAATTTTCTACTTTATTTTTTTATAACATCTAAACAATTTTCTGGATAATTGCTTTATTTGTTTGTTATTTTATTTTAATTAATTTAGTTAAATTAAGTCTCATCAATTAAGATTATTATTTAAATTTATTTCGTTTTTTCCATTGCTCATGTGCTTGATTATTTTTAAGTACAAATAATTGACATCAAAATTATTAACTTTTTTATCCTTTCCTTGGTTCTTTCCTCTTTTATTTTTTAATTTTTCTTTTGGTTTACATACATTGAATTTTCCGTTAACCCTGAATTATACACAGATTTGACATGATGCTTAGTCCTCTTCTCGTTTAGACCTGTATATTTGTAAAAGTTAACTTGTAATTTTTCGGTTTAATCAAATAATTATTTTATTAAAAGTACATAGATTATCTTGCTCGTTTTTAAAATAAAAGTAAAATTCGAATATACATATTCTATGCTAATTTTGATTTTTCGATAAATAATTTATTATGATTACTTATATTTTACATATCTAAATTAATTTCAGTTAATTATATTTAATTTTGTCTTCTATACGAATCAAAAGAAATAGGTATAATGAGACATTAGAGTTTGTTCTAAAATATATTTATCTAAATATTAGGTTGTGTCATAAATAATTATAAACTCCTGATGAAATTGTTTTTAATGTTATTGTTTTGCATATTTATAATAATTTTATCAATTCTTTTTATAAGATCTTGTAATTTTAATTTAACATACAAATTTAAATTTATATCGTTATTCATGTGTATTGTAATTATAAGTTTAGCACACTGTTATTATTACAAATGTATTTCTGGATCCCTCGAATATCCTTAATGAGAAATATAGAGCAATTTATGTTTTCTTTTTAGATTATTACATATTTTTATTTTCAATTAATTAAAATTTAATCTGACTTATTGTCTAGATCTACTTAAAATTTTAAATTTTGATATATAAGAAAATTTATTTAGAAATATATAATTACAAAAGATTATGCAATAATTCTTTTATAAATTTTAATAATAAGGTTTCAAATAATTTTGTGACATCTATGCTAAAATAGGTTAAACATAAAAGTTAAACGATTTTTGTTATTATTTACATTTTAAATGATTATTTTTAATATTATCTATTATTTGTACATGCTTATAGCAAATATTTGTATTTTATTTTTGTTTAAATTAAATATACAATTTAAATAAAACTTTTTTTATAATGTAAATCTGGTTATACTTGCAAACAAATGCTGCACAACACTTCAGTAATTTCCGGTTGGATGTGTTGACCAATAATATAAATTATTTATTTAAAAATTATTTTATAAATTTGAATAAATTTATTATTTAGTGAAAATATA
Source organism: Meloidogyne luci (assembly GCA_902706615.1). Taxonomy (NCBI): domain Eukaryota; kingdom Metazoa; phylum Nematoda; class Chromadorea; order Rhabditida; family Meloidogynidae; genus Meloidogyne; species Meloidogyne luci. The sequence continues at coordinate 139,773 of CACSLI010000274.1, read as the reverse complement.
ATTTTTAATAAATTATTTTTTTTATAATTTCTATGATGATATTATAAATGTTAATAATTTCAATTAATAATTTAATAGTTATGTAAATGTAGTTTTAAAAAAACTAAAAATTTTAATATTTGTAGTAATAAATTTGTTCCTTGAATAAATAAAATATTTTTTTGGTTATATTGATTGGAAATAAGTCCATGAGAATATATGAAAGCGAAGCAATTGGAAAAAGTAAAATACAACGGTCAACACTGAGTAGATATGTAAATGTTTGCTATTTCCGAAGATATTATCTCCTTATTTAAATAATTAATGAAAATTATTAAAAAAATATGTAGATTTTAGTAATATTTAGCTAAATTTGTGTACATATCTAATAATGTAATGTTTGCAGATGAGCTGTTTTGATTCTTGAATAGAATTTGGGAAGGAAATTTACTGAATTAAACAAGCAGATTTTTTAAGAGATGCTTAATTGTAAGCTAATTGCTCGAGCAGGAGCAGAATAGTGTTTCAGATTCCAGAGATTCGAAATTAAGAGAAGAAATCGTGTTAATAAATTGTTAACGCTTTGATTTGTTCCAAACACTTAACTAAGTAAAACTATTAAAAATTTCAAAATCTGCCAGTTAAGGAATTTGCTATAAAGAAAGTCTATTTTTAATTTAATGATGAAAGAATTATTTACTATTTCTTATTTATCAACTCAAACTTATTAACATGTATAATTTATTGCTTCGAGTCATTGATATAATAATTTGTTTAAAAAATTAATTTAAATTTCTTTCTGAATTAATTTGAGTTGTAATTATTTTTAAGATTTAGTAGTGGTTCTATAAATTATTCCCACCGAAGTTCTTTTTTACAGAAGAAAATTGTGTCATTAAGTAAAGTTAAAAGGAAGCGGTGGAGCAGGATAAATAACATTAGAAGACGATTGTAAAATAAGTAAAGTTATAAAAGGAGAATATAAAATTACTACGCAGTTTTAAATTATTGATAACTTGTGTTTAATTTTGATTCAATTTGTTTATGATCAATATAATTTTTCAAAGTACTCTTTATAACCAACTAAGTCTTCACTTTTTTGGTTATATTAATAAAATATTTTGGATTCTTTTTAATTATAATTAGAAATCAATCAAAATTATATTTTTTCAACTTTATTGTTGAAATTCAGTTTATAATCGAAGAGTATACTAAAACTGGGACAATACAATCTTTGTTTATTAGAAAACATATTTGTTACTAAATTTCCCAATAATTAGAGTAATTAAAATTTTTGAGACTTCTTTCAATTTAACGTGTGGAATAAGTTTTCTCTTGTTTTTAAATATTTTAAATTATACAAAGATTTTTATTCTTAATTTTTGAATAAATTACATTATCATTGCAAAATCTCCGAAAAACTTGTCCAATAGTATTTACAAAATTCATTGTTTTTTTTTCTTTTTTATATAAATTTATAAATAATTTCTTAGTAAATACATGTAAGTATTTCTATAAATCGACCGCACATTTAAAACTTTCGCAAAAATCCAGCCATTCTCGTCTATTTCCACCAAACTTCCTTATTTGTAGGGTTGGAAGTTGATATAGAGAATTCCACTTATTTTATATTTATTAAAAAGGAAAATTTATTTTTAAATAAGCGGTGCAGCAACGTCGGATTCTGTTTATAATAAAATATATCGTAGAATTATTCCATATTTGCTGAGATAATTGTGTTTTAAATAAATAAATCGTTTTTAACAAAATAATTTCTAACAAAATAATTATTAATTTATTAAAATCATATTTAATTAAGTTATTAGAGTCATCTTACATTAATGAAAATTTATTCTTTATTTAGTTCTATATTTAGATATATTTTAAAATATAGTATAAAAATTTTATGTTTATACAGTTTTTTGTTTAATTATCCGCAGTTATTCTAATGCTTATAAGTGTATTAAATATAAAACCATTTTACCTAATAGTGAGGTATATATTATTATGTTACTAAATTATTTACTTATTTCTTAGTTATTATTATTATTTTTCAAATTTTAATAAATTATTTACTAATTATTTACTAAGTTTCGAAGGTTATGTAGTATAATAATGTAGTTTAGTTATTCATAATTATTAAGGTATTATAATTATTATTATTGAGTTATTTAGCTATAAACCAGATTTTTTCTGTCAGATAAGTGTAATATGTGTCTGGAGAGCGCTTTGAAAATTCTTTTATAAGAATATATATATTCAGAATCTGTTGAACATTCTACTATAATTGCTGATCAAGTTTCCATTAACATTTTACGTGAAATCAATGTTTATTGATTCAATGTCTATTGATTTTGATAACTTTTTACAAATTTGTGTTGCTAAATTTTCTGAAATTATTCTGTCTGCCAATTTATGTTGCTGGGTTACTAATGCTTTGCTGAAACAATGTAATCTTTCGGTGAAGTTGCATAATATTGTTGATTTAAGTTTATCTTTAAATACATATGTAGCATTTAATTTTTCCTTCCTCTTTTTTAAAATTAAATAATAAAATTAAATAGCAATTACTTTATTATTATCAAACGAATAATGTATATAAAATACCGTATTTTCTCTAAAATAGCCCCCGGGGGCTATTTTTTTTCGATCGAACTCTAGAGGGGGGCTATTTAGAGAGGGGGGCTATTTTGGAGAGGGGGGCTATTTTTTTCGATGTCTAAATTTAAAAAAAAAAACTAAAATTTATTACCAAAAATGGAAGGTTTCTTGACGCGAAAATTCTCTAATTTTTTTGTGGTGCTGAAATCGAAAGAAATCTGGCTTCATGTAATGGGAAATTTCGAAAAATTTTACCTGTCACGCCCAAAGGCAAGATTTTTGTCTTCATGTCATCCCAAAAAAACAACAATTTTTAAAAATATGTCGAGGTGGATATCGAAGACTTGATATTACTAGACTAAATCCTCAGACAGAGATATTGAGAGACTAATAGAAAAGTGATATTAGTGAATGAGACTCTTAATCACCAAATTAAGGCATTAGCAGAGATATCGTGTAAATTATGAAATATCAGTTATTTGGTGGGATATCGAGTGAATTTGATGGATTAAGGGTGTTTGAGAGGATTAAGGGAAATATCAATGGATTTGAAGATAATGGTAACGGATATCCGTAGATTCGGTTGGATATTGGATTATCCTCTCAGATCCACCATATCCCCTTTAATTCCCAAGATCCCTGCTAATGCCCCAAATTCACAATCTCAATCAAAATCCCGATTCCTCATTAATCAACGATATCCCTTTTAATCCATAACAACCACCTAATATTCCTCAAAATCTCTCAAAATCCGGAGATATCCACTTAATCGCTTGATGTCCACAACTTAACTATGATATTCACTTTAATCTCTACAAATCCACCGATATCTATATTAATCCTTTTTAATCTTATTCAACTACAGTGCTGGTCAAAAGTATAGCCGCACCTGAAAAAACGGTGTATCTCCGGACAGAGCTAGCCAATTGTCATCAAATTTCGAAAAAAAATATTAGATTAAATGAGAAACATGATAACATTAAAAGTTTTTGAAATTATTGGAAGGAATTCAAAAAAATCAAAATTTTCAAAAAATGCCAGAATTTTTACTGGTCAAAAGTATAGCCGCACCTTGGATTTTCATGTTTCTAGTTTTAGGAAAAATCTACAAAAATTTCACATAACATATTTATCGATACTAAGAAAAAATAAAAAAGAACTAGGCCCATATCTCATTTCAACTTCGAGATCTCGATACCCTTAAAATCAACGTAATCAGGGGTAAGGCTCTTTAAAAAATATTTTCGACCCCTTATTGATTATTTGAAATTTTTATTTTAGGCTTATCTGAAAGCCCTTGAAATTTGCTACATGGAACCCGAAATCTTATTTTCTAAAAAAAATTCCAAAGAGAGATACAGCCAGTTAAATTTCCGAAGTGACTTGAAAGGGCATTTTATGGGGCATTTAGGCGTTTTTTGGTGACATAGAAATTTAACTCTTGTAACCAACCGAAATATTTTTTTTTGAAAAATAAGATTTCGGGTTCCATGTAGCAAATTTCAAGGGCTTTAAGATAAGCCTAAAATAAAAATTTCAAATAATCAATAAGGGGTCGAAAATATTTTTTAAAGAGCCTTACCCCTGATTTACGTTGATTTTAAGGGTATCGAGATCTCGAAGTTGAAATGAGATATGGGCCTAGTTCTTTTTTATTTTTTCTTAGTATCGATAAATATGTTATGTAAAATTTTTGTAGATTTTTCCTAAAACTAGAAACATGAAAATCCAAGGTGCGGCTATACTTTTGACCAGTAAAAATTCTGGCATTTTTTGAAAATTTTGATTTTTTTGAATTCCTTCCAATAATTTCAAAAACTTTAATGTTATCATGTTTCTCATTTAATCTAATATTTTTTTTCGAAATTTGATGACAATTGGCTAACTCTGTCCGGAGATACACCGTTTTTTCAGGTGCGGCTATACTTTTGACCAGCACTGTATAGGGAATCAACTGTGCCATGATAATTCCAAAAAATATATTTTTATGGGGGGGGGGGGCTATTTTAGGAGGGGGGCTATTTTGGAGAGGGGGGCTATTTTTTTCGATCAACTCCTAGAGGGGGGCTATTTTAGAGAGGGGGCTATTTTGGAGAGGGGGGCTATTTTAGAGAAAATACGGTAGATAAGCAGCGCTGCAACATTCCAGATTAGAAGTTTATAGATAGACATTTTATGTGATTTTCTATTCTCTACGAATTTTATAAAAATTATTTTAATTAAATCTAAATTTTATATCATCTGTTATTTTTATAAATCACATTTTAATAAAAATTTTAAGACAACTAATTTAAAAAATTCGTAACATTTTTCATTTAATTAATTTCAACATAATTTGATCAATAAATTTTCATTTTAAAATAAAATTTCAATCAATTCTTTATTCTTGATTTTTATAAAGTTCAAGAAATAATAAATCTAAATCTTTAGATAAATAAATAAGAAGATAAATATACCTTTTAATTAAATACATATACAATAAATATATCGTAGATTTCCGCCTGGGCCAATCCACAATAGCTTAACAATTCCAGATAATTTAAGTATTTTTAAATCCACAATTTTACCCATTCCTCTCCGCGAATTTCATCACAGGGGACTTTGTAGAATGTAGTTTATTATAAATGTTCATACATACATATTTATTTTTATATTACATCTTTTATTTATGATTTTTATTAATTATTGGATCAGTTGAGGGTCGTGTTGCAGAATTATTAATTTTAAGTAATGGATGGTTTAATTAATTTAAATAAATATTTTTATATGTTATATTATTAATACTTATGTAATTAATTTAATTATTAATTAGTTAAACATTTTAGTATATAATTTACAAATTCTCTAATAAAATTTTTCTGTCCTTTAAATTATTATAAATCTTGCATTAATATTATTGCTTTTTAATTTTAAAATAATTAATTTTAATTTTTTTTTTAAATTTAATCTTTTTTTTAAATTTAATCTTTTAATTTTAATCTATAAATTTTTTATGCAGCAATTTATGAATTTATTTTTCTTTACATTAATGATCATCTCAAACTAATTATATTCAAAGCATTGTATTTTTTAATTTTTTAAAATTTCTCAAAATTTTACTTAAGGCTTATATACTTTCACTAAAATAATTTATTCATGATTTTGTAAAGAATGGTACTAAATACTCCTAAAAGTTTTAAGTCAATATTTTATCATTTTCTTCATTCACACAGCCTTCACTAAATTTATTATTATTTGATATTTATTAAACATTAATTTTTTAAAATTAATAATATACAATTTATATTATTTTAATTTATTCATATTTGTATGCTTGAATTAGGACAAGTAACTTAATAAATGATTTTTGGTTATGGTCAATTTGTAATTTTTAAGTAATGTGTATAAACTTTATAAAAATTTAATGTAAGATAATACTATAATTATTTATTTTCAATATGATTTAGGTTGAAATTCGTTTAATCCTGTAATTACAATACTTGTTATCGTTATTATTTAAAAATAATTTATTTGTAAATGTTATTGTTGTAAAAGTTTTTAATGCTTTTATTGTTGTTGTTGGCAATAATTTAACTTGATTTTATTTAAATTACTCTTTCAATAAATAATTTCTAAAGCGTTATACTTTTATTAAAAGACGTTAAAAATGGCGAACAAAGAATACGAATAAAGGTAAATGGCTTGGCTTTTTATGCGAATCGACGGTTACCTTAGTGTGGGAATGAAGATGGGCAATCTTAAGAAAAAGGCTATAATGTGAGAGCAAAAATAAATAGGAAGCGAAAAAAGATGAAGAAATTTTGTTGTATGGCTGGGAATTGCAATAATGGATCGCTATTAAGTTATCTACTTTGATTTACAGATTTTAGCAGTTTTTTTCGATATTTTGACTTATCAAAAAAGTAATTTGATAATTTAAATATTTTTTCCGATAAAATCGGGTGAGGGGTAAAACGAGAAATTCCAAAACACGGAACAGACAGAACACGGAACGACAAAACGAGGAATTACCAAAACACGGAACGACCAAATACGGACCATACCAAAACGAGGAACAAACAGAACACGGACTTACAAAACACGGAAAGGCCAAAAGGCGGCAATTTGTCTATAGGCAATTTGTTAATTTCTGCTTTAATCATATCGTTATAAATCTCTGTTTCGCTTCTCAGTTTAGGAATTTCGCCTTCAGGAATAATTACATGTTTTTCAGTTGTTACGTTTGTAGATACCTCTTTACTGCTCTGTACAAGTTCTTTTAATTTTTTGTACTCTTCCTTAGCCTTGCTTCGTGTTTCCTTTAATATATTGGTATACTCAATTTGACAACCACGCATTTTTTCCGAAAGTGTCTCACTTCCTTCATTAAGAGATTTATCGAGGCTTTGTTTCAAATTTTGAGGGTTAGTTAAACTATTAGAAGGTACAGCTAAACGAACAATCTCACCACTTTTCCAAACAACTGTTATAGTTTGTTCAGTCTCCTTTATACTTAAATTTTTCATTACTGATTCCAATTCAACATCATATGATTAAATAATTATGTATAAAAATCTCCAGAGTTATTTCAGCTCCAAGAAGTTTAAGTTCAAGATTACTACATTATTATGTATTGTAATAAATACATTATGTATTGTAATAAATACATTGTTGTTATTATAGAGTTTTTATTTTTACTTTAAAGTATTTTTTATATTTATATGTAAATACAAAAATTGTGTTAGTATCTAAAAAGTTGTTGATTAAATCAGATAAAATACTAATGTTGGTAGTGACTCAAAAAATTTTTTATAATCTTCTATTTTCTCCAAATTTTTAAATTATTCTAAACTTGTATTTTATTTTATTTTTAAAATCGCATTTTCATTAAGATTTTCTGATTAACTAAATTATAAAATTCATAACAATTTTTATTTAATCATAAAATTTATAATTTTAACAAAAATCTATTAATCATTATAAATGTCATGTCTTGCTCGATTATTTCATATGCTGTAGCACAATTGAGAATTCTGTTTTATAAAGCGGTCAAGTCTTTTAGTCCTTTAATGCCGTACATAAAACTAAATACATACTTTCATTAAATTTCTCCATTATATAATAAATTTCAATTTTATTAGGGACATATATGTACAAGACTCGTTGTATTATTTAAAGGATTCAATTAAAATAATAAGTCTCCGTGATTTTTAAATAGATAAGCGCAAATGTACCATGAGTGAACTATTTTTGGAGAATTTTTCTTAAAAAAACTCCGGTAGTATTTACAAAATTCATTGATTTTTAAAATTTATTTTCTTTTTTATATTAAATTTATAAATAATTTCTTAGTAAATATATGTATTTACAATACATAATAATAATATATCAATAAATAAAAAATACATATAACGATAATAGAATATTAACTGCTTTATATATATTTGTATTTATATTCATATTTATATAGTGTAATGATTTGTCGTTGTACATTTAAAACTTTCATAGAAATCTAGCCATACTCGTCTATTTCCACCAAATTTTTTATTTGTAGGGTTGGAAGTTGGTATAGAGAATTCTGCTTATTTTTATATTTATTAAAAGGATTATGTTATATTTTCCAGAATAGTTTCCATTAATCCAAGCATTATTTATTATATTTCATGATTTAAACTCACTCGTTCGTAATTTATATTTTAATTTAACAATATATTATAATAATTCAAATGTTTTTTTAATTATTCCTAAAGCTATTTTAATTTTTTTATAATTTTACATTAATTTTTATTTTATTTGTGATTTTGCAGGAAACAGTAATTTTTTTTTGTGAATAAGTATTTATTTTTTCGAAACTCAATTTTTTATATCTGTTCGATCCTCAGTTCTTTTTCCAATAGTACTAAAATGTTTTTTGCGAATTTATTATTACGTTAAAAAGCCCTAATTAAACATTTTGATCAACCAATAGTTACATATGCTAAAGTGATAAAAGCGCGCTTTGACAATTTTTTATAATAATATTTATTTACATTGCATATCCCTGGCTCAAGGCGTTCGATTACGATTGGATATCGGCAAGGACTAAGTCCTTAAAATTAAAAAATTCAAGGATGTTTTTTACTTAAAAAATAGTTTTAGATTAGTTTTTATTTAGATTAGTTTTTATTTTATTTGTGATTTTGCAAGATAATTGGGTAAATTGTGTTCCAGGTAGACATGCCTGGAAGAAAGAACATAATATTCTTAATGTAAACATGTTACAATAGATTGATTCAAATAATCTTTTTTGGAATAAATTGAAACAATTATTTTGCTAAAAATATTATCGAGTTACATTAATTTAAAAATTATATTTTCGAATAAATTAATTCATTTATATAAGTGTATAAATCTCAAACTAACTCAATGAAAAACCCTAAATATTTAACGAATAAATTAAATAAATTTATCAATTAGAATAATTTATAAAAGTTGAAAATTAGGTGTGTACTCTCTTTCTCTTGAAAATTAAGTGTGTACTCTTGAAGGTCTTTTTTTAAAAAAGAAAATACATGTGTTTATACATCAAGATAACAAAACATAATATAAAATTTATTACACACAATTTTAATTTGTTGATAAATTTTGTTAATTATGATGTAATTTCTTTATTAACATGATAATTTTTTCACATTAAACTTTAAAACCAACTAAATTTTCACTTTTTACTTCTGTTATATTAATAAAATATTTGGGATTCTTTTTAAAATTATAATTAGAAATCAACCAAAATTATATTTTTCAACTTTATTGTTGAAATTGTGTTATACTTAAATTTTAAACTCAAGCTTGAACGAAAATCCATCATTTTTTAGTAAACAATTTATTACTGAATTTCTCAACAATTAGTCCAATTAAAATTTGTTTGAGATCTTTCCATTTAACTAAGAAAAAGTTTTCTCCGGTTTTTAAATATTTTAAATTATGCAAATATTTTAATTATTAATTTTTGAATAAATTTTATCATCATTGCAAAATCTCCGAAAACCTTGTCCGATAGAATTTAGAAATTCGTTGATTTTTAAAATTAGTAAATACATGTAAGTATTTACAATACATAATAATATATCAATAAATAAATAAATATAACGATAATACAAAATATTAACTGCTTTATACATATTTGTATTTATATTCATATTTATATAGTGCAACAGAATGTCGACGCCACATTTAAAACTTTCGTAAAAATCTAGCCATTCTCGTCTATTTCCACCAAACTTCCTTATTTGTAGGGTTGGAAGTTGATATAGAGAATTCCACTTATTTTTAAATTTATTAAAAAGGAAACTTTATTTTTAAATAAGTGGTGCAACAACAGTCGGATTCTGTTTATAATAAAATATATCATAGACCAAAGCTTTAACATTATTTGATATTAAATTTATTGCCACTTCTTTATTTAATTGCTCTCAATGTTTACTGATTTTGTTAACTTTTTACAAATTTGTGGTGCTAAACTTTCTGAAATGATTCTGTGTGCCAATTATGTTGCTGTGTTACTAATCCTTTTTAAACAATAAAATCATTCGGTGAAGTCAAATTTTCGATTGTTGATAAAGAACGGGACTCGACAGTTCATATTAGAAAATAAGAACTTATCATATTATTAAATATTGAACTTTTCTTTTTATACCTACAATTATCCATTACAAATAGTAATGGATCTACGCATTTGTTTTACTTTACAGAAGATTTTTATAATCTTTCTATTTTCTCCTAATTTTTAAATTATTCTAAACTTTTATTTCATCTTTAATTTTTAAAATCACATTTCATAAATGTTTTTTGATTAACTAAGTTAAAAAATTCATAACAATTTTTATTTCATCATAATTTGATCAATAAATTTTTGTTTAATCATTTATCCGAATATTGCAGCGATGAATAAATATAATTCCAAAATTTAACATATTCTTACAAAAGAATTTTTATTCTTTAGATATGTATTTACTTATTCTCTTTTCTATCAAATTAATTTGACAATATGTACATATTTTTAAAAGAATTTTAAAATTTAAAATATTTTTATTTTTTATTATCCAATTTAATTTATAAAATTGTAATTTTATTTCAAAATTTTATCTTTTTAATATATCTTTTTAATATTTTTATAAATTAAAAATACTTAAAAAATTTAACAAAAATATTTTTTAAATATGCATAATAATATTGTTGATTTTAATTTTATTTTTAAATACATAGCATTTAATTTTTCCTTCCTCTTTTTTAAAATTAAATAATAAAATTAAATAGCAATTACTTTATTATTATCAAACGAAAAATGTATATAAAATAGTTAAGCAGCGCTGCAACATTCCAGATTAGAAGTTTATAGATAGACATTTTATGCGATTTTCTATTCTCTACGAATTTTATAAAAATTATTTTAATTAAATCTAAATTTTATATCATATGTTATTTTTATAAATCACATTTTAATAAAAATTTTAAGACAACTAATTTAAAAAATTCGTAACATTTTTCATTTAATTAATTTCAACATAAATTGATCAATAAATTTTCATTTTAAAATAAAATTTCAATCAATTCTTTATTCTTGATTTTTATAAGGTTCAAAAAATAATAAATCTAAATCTTTAGATAAATAAATAAGAAGATAAATATACCTTTTAATTAAATACATATACAATAAATAAATCGTAGATGATAACAATATATAATTTAAATATGTTTAAAATTAATTAAAACATTTATTAGCCTTAAATTACTTATTAAAAGCAATGCCAAACATTAAAGAAGGATTAAAAGACAAGAACTTCTTAATCTTAACATAAGAGACAGTTTGTTTTGTTTACCGAGTTTGAGAGTTGGCGAACTCTTTTGAATTTCCTCTTATACTAAAGAAATTTAAAGTTATTTAAAATTATTACAAAAAACCTTAATTGATTCCACGATTGATATTTACCCATTCCTCTCCGCGAATTTCATCACAGGGGACTTTGTTTTGTTTCCAATCAAATGTAAATTTACCATTGGTAATAAAATATAATTGTATAATTTGTTTAATTGATTAATAACATCTATTCTTCCTGCTTTAATGTCAGTTTCGACGGCAGTATTTTTGCTTTCATAAAACTGAAAATATACTTTTTATTAAACTTAAATTTTAATAAAGACTTTTTCAATTAAAATAAAAAGTTTATACTATACATTTTATATTATTTTATTAAAATAAATTTTCATTTAAAAATAAAATTTCATTCAATTCTTTATTATTTTAAATTTTTATAAAGTTCAAAAAATAATAAATCTAAATCTTTAAATAAAATAACTAAGAAAGTAAATATACTTTTTAATTAAATACATATACAATAAATATAACGTAGAATTTGATGTTTGCTAAGATTTTATATTGTTTTTGTTTCGATTTTCATCGATCATTATCAAATTATTATTTTCAACGTATTTCTTAGTTTGTTTAAATGTATTCTTCGATTTCTTCGTTCTGCTCGGCTATTTCTAAAATAATGAATTAACTTGAAAATTTATTCTATAAGTAATTATGTGATTAGTATTGCGATCTCATTTAATCAAATGAATTTGTTTTTTGTGATCACTGTAATTATTAATTAATTAGCATTATATTTGATAATCTTATTAAATACCTAATGTTTATTATTTTTATTTTTACTACTGCAAAGAAAACATGACTTTTGTGATATAGTTTGAAATTGTCGTTTATATCCACATTTACGATTGTTGCTTGAATTTTCAATCATTTAATATTAAAAAATTTAAAAATTATAATTTGTTAAAATTTGTAGCAGTAAACAAGATTAACAATGTCATTTTCATTGATGTTAATCTAGATTGTTTTATTTGTTTTGTAATTTAAATGATTTGCAGAGATTAGAATGTAGTTTATTATAAAATGTTCATACATACATATTTATTTTTATATTACATTTTTTATTTATGATATAATATATTATTAATATCAAATTTTTATTAATTATTGGATCAGTTGAGGGTCGTGTTGCAGAATTATTAATTTTAAGTAATGGTTTAATTAATTTAAATAAATATTTTTATATGTTATATTATTAATACTTATGTAATTAATTTAATTATTAATTAGTTAAACATTTTAGTATATAATTTACAAATTCTCTAATAAAATTTTTCTGTCCTTTAAATTATTATAAATCTTGCATTAATATTATTGCTTTTTAATTTTAAAATAATTAATTTCAATTATTTTAAATTTAAATTTTTTTTTAATTTAATCTTTTAATTTTAATCTATAAATTTTTTATGCAGCAATTTATGAATTTATTTTTCTTTACATTAATGATCATCTCAAACTAATTATATTCAAAGCATTGTATTTTTTAATTTTTTTAAATTTCTCAAAATTTTACTTAAGGCTTAAATACTTTCACTAAAATAATTTATTCATGATTTTGTAAAGAATGGTACTAAATACTCCTAAAAGTTTTTAAGTCAATATATTATCATTTTCTTCATTCACACAAAGCCTTCACTAAATTTATTATTATTTGATATTTATTAAACATTAATTTTTTAAAATTAATAATATACAATTTATATTATTTTAATTTATTCATATTTGTATGATTGAAAATTAGCTTTTTAATGTTATAGGTTTGCATATTTAAAATAATTTTTATCTATTCTTCTTATAGAATCTTTTATTTTTACTTATTACATGTTTACATTTTAGTATCGTTAACCATATTTATTTTGGTTATAAATATAGCTAGCTGTTATTATTACAAACGTAGTACCAGATCTGTAGGAGTATCTTTAATTAAAAATTTAGAGCAAATTTTTTTTTCCTTGTTTAGATTATTATTCGTATTTATTTTCAATTAATTGAAATTAAACGAAACAAAAAAACAATAAATATTTTGAAAAATTTTCAATTTTTCATTATCACAAAAATTTCCTCATTCATGGGCAAACAAAGAAAACAGTTTCTTTCAATATTTTTACTTTTTTATTTCAATGACTTAACAATAATGACAAGAATTTAAATTATTTATAAAGAGTGAGGTATATTCATAATTACTTATAACGTTATTATCTATAATTTAAAATTTGCTTTATGTCGTTTTTAAAAATTTTACTAGATTTTGATATTGTGCAGATAATTTATTAAAGATAATTTTTAACAGATTAATTTATTTGTCTACGCTATTTTTAAAAATGTAGTATACGCAGTAATTTATGAATTGTTAAAATTGCATAATAGCATTTTGTAGCCGTTTTATAATTTAATTTTAATAATAATAATTTTTATTTTTACTATATTACATGTTTACATTTTATGATAGTTAATTATATTTATTTAAATTATAAATATAGTCCGCTGTTATAATCACAAATGTAGATCTGTGTCGGTTGGAAACTTTTTTTCGTAAATTTAGAAAAAAATATGTTTTTCTTGTTTAGATTAATATTCGTATTTATTTTCAATTAATTAAATTTAAATTATTAAATCTTATTTAATTTATTATATTGAATAGCATCTTAACTTATTCAAAGTTTAGATGCTATATAAATAATATATTTTTTGTTACTAATTGTGGTTTTCGGTGATTAGTGTGCCGAATATAATTTTACAAATTCACTTGACGATTAAAGTATTTATTATTTAAAAATGATGAATTATAGGTAATTTTCATTTAAATTTTCCTTAAATATATTTTTTGCAAAAAACATTTTGTCGTTGTTTTATAATTAATTTTAATAATACTAATTCAATTTAAATGAATTTTAACTCAGTTTACTCTATTCAAACAAATAAAACTATTATAGTATAAAAATTACTTGACTAATATATTAATATTTCACTTAATTTCGCTCAAAATATATTCTAATAGAAATTCAATTAATAAAAATTTTTATTTTTACCATGTCTTTTATGATCTTTTCATTAAATTTACATATTTTCATTAAAATACTTTAATCTTGAATTTATAAAGAATGGTGACATTCTCCTCTGATAGCAATTTAGCGCTAATCAATATAATCTTACAAAATTTCTAATTTATTTTTTTAACATTTAAACAATTTGCTGATAATTGCTTTATTTGTTGTTATTTTATTATTAATTTAGTAAAATTAGGTCTCATCAATTAAGATTATTATTTAGAATTTATTTCGTTTTTCCATTGATCATGTGCTTGATTATTTTAATATAATAAATTGATTATTTTTTTAACCTTTCTTTGTCTTTTTCCCTTTTTTTAACTTTGCTCTTTACTTTGACCATTTCAATATAAACATGAATTATACAGATTTAACATGTTGCGTAGTTGTTTTTTGTATCCCTTCTTAAAAGTTCTTTTATTTTTCGTTTTAATCAAATAATTATTTTATTAAAATTTACATATGTACCTTGCTCGTTTTTTAACATAAAAGTAAAATTCGATTATATTTTATGCTAATTTAGATTTTTTGATAAATAATTTAGAATTATATTACGCAAACTATACTTTTATTTGATTTTCTAAATTAATTTCATTTTATTATATTTAATTTTTACTTCCATACAAATCGATAGAAATTTTAATACATTTTGTTATTAGGCAGATAATTTATTAATGATAATTTTTAATAGATAAATTTATTTGTTTACGCTAGTTCTAAAATTGGCATATCTTTCGTGGCTAATAGGATGTGTATCTTAATGTGGCATTTCTTGATTATTCCAATAAATTCCAATAATTCTTAATTATTCCAATAAAGCTTAAATTTATTTCTATATTTAGTAGATGTTCTTATAAATTGTAAATTAAAACAAAATTAATATTCTATTTTATAAACTTTGATTAATTTTTTTGATTTTCATTAAATTTACATATTATCATTAAAATAGCTTAATCATGAATTTATAAAGAATGGTGACATTCTCCTTTGATAGCAATTTAGCGCTAATACGCGAACTCAAATTAATCTAACAAAATTTCTAATCTATTTTTTCATAACATCTAAACAATTTATTGATAATTGCTTTATTTGTAGTTATTTTATTTTATTAATTTAGTAAATTAAGTCTCATCAATTAAGATTATTATTTAGAATTTATTTTGTTTTTCCATTGCTCATATGCTTGATTATTTTAATCTAATAAATTGTTTATTAGAAAGATTTAATAATCTTTTTTAACTTTTCTTTGTCTTTTCCCCTTTTTTTAACTTTGCTCTTTACTTTGACCATTTCAATATAACCATGAATTATACAGATTTAACATGTTGCACAGTTTGTTTTCGTATCCCTTCTTAAAAGTTCAACTTTTAATTTTTCGGTTTAATCAAATAATTATTTTATTAGAATTTACATATATACCTTGCTCGTTTTTTAACATAAAAGTAAAATTTGAATATATTTTATGCTAATTTAGATTTTTTGATAAATAATTTAGAATTATATTACGCAAACTATACTTTTATTTGATTTTCTAAATTAATTTCATTTTATTATATTTAATTTTTACTTCCATACAAATCGATAGAAATTTTGATAGATTTTGTTAGTAGGCATATAATTTATTAATGATAATTTTTAATAGATAAATTTATTTGTTTACGCTAGCTCTAAAATTGGCATATCTTTCGTGGCTAATAGGATGTGTATCTTAATGTGGCATTTCTTGATTATTCCGATAAATTCCAATAATTCTTAATTATTCCAATAAAGCTTAAATTTATTTCTATATTTAGTAGATGTTCTTATAAATTGTAAATTAAAACAAAATTAATATTCTATTTTATAAACTTTGATTAATTTCAATATATGTAATTGTTTCTATGTGGAAAGTTTCCATCTTCACTTTCATTCATTGTAACATTACTTTTAAAACATTATTTTTTTATTTTCGAATTATTTAGCTCTTATAAAAATTAATTTAAATCACAAATATTTTTAAAATCTAATTATTTTTTGTAAATTATTTTGAAGAATATAGCTTAACTATTAAACTCTTCTCATTATTTTGTCAGGAAAATTTAATAATTAATTATTAATTTTTTCGATATCTATGTAATAATATTATTTTTAAAATAAATATACAATTTATACTATTTTAATTTTTACATATTTGTATCCTTGTCCTGCCACAATTGTTTTTTGCTAGCTTTATACATATTTTAATTTATATATCTTTACTTAATATTTATATCACAGTGTAGGAAACAAATTTATTTTTATCATATCATGCAGAAACAATTGTAATAATATGTGTAATTTTACTTTAAATACTCTTAAAAGTTTCAAGGCAACTCTGTTATTTAATTGTTTCGAATTATTTAATTAAAAATTGAATAGATGTGTAAAATTGCACAATTATTAATTTATTTAAATCCGTCATTCTCTTATTACTTGCTTGATTTTATTATCTTCAGTTTTATTTTTAAATAAAACAATAATAGGTGTTCAATTTTGTTCAGATTGGCAAAGGGCATGTGCTTGAATTAGGACAATTAATTAATAAATGATTTTTGGTTATGTTCAATTTGTAATTTAAAGTAATTTGTATAAATATTATAAAAATTTAATGAATAATTATTTAATCTTCAATTACATTTAATTTGAAATTCGTTTAATTCAATATTTACAATACTTGTTATCGTCATTACTTAAAAATAATTTATTCGTAAATGTTATTGTTGTAAATGTATTTAATATTTTTTATTGTAGTCGTTGGCAATAATTTAACTTAAATTTATTTAAAATACTCTAGTTTATATGTCAATAAATAATTTCCAAATCGTTATATTTTTATTAAAAGACGTTAAAAATAGCGAACAAAGAATACGAATAAAGGTAAATGGCTTGGCTTTTTATATGAATCGAAGGTTACCTTATTGTGGGAGGGAGATGGGCAATCTTAAGAAAAAGGCTATAATGCGAGGACGAAAATAAACAGGAAGCGAAAAAAGATTTGATGTTGTAATGGCTGGGAATTACAATAATGGATCAATATTAAAATATTAAATTATCTACCTGGATTTACACATTTTAGCAGTAATTTTTCCGATCAATCAACATCTTTGAAAAAATATTTAAAAAAAATTTTTTTCTGCTTTTACTTATACTTTTTTACACCTCTTTACAGAAATGTTAACAATCTAATTCCAATTACAACGACATTTAATAATCAAAAATTTTTTAAAGGATTCTTCTTATAATAATGTTATCATCAAAGGATAATTCTATGTTGTAATAAATTTTTATGTTTAAAATAATGTTTAATAATTTAATTGGTATAGAATTAATTAATGTTCTTTAGGTAATTTTATTTAAAGAAATGTAATTTAGTGTTAAAATAATAAGCTTTTTAATAAGATTTTTTATTGATTAATTTAAAATTCCCCAGCACAAATGGCATTTTGTGTTGAGCTTTATGTGCTCTGCCGTGATGTATCTGAAGATTTCGGGTAATCGGTTAAACCCGTGTCGACGGCACATTTAAAACTTTCATAAAAATCTAGCCATTCTCGTCTATTTCTACCAAATTACCTTATTTGTAGGGTAGGAAGTTGGTATAGAGAATTTCGCTTATTTTTATATTTATTAAAAGAATTCTGTTTATTTTTCAGAATAGTTCAAATTCATTATTAACATGTTTTTATTCGTCTATACTAATCAAATTGTTTTAATTATAAACGGCTCGTTTTATTTGTAAGCATCTTTTATAATATTTATCTTCGGTATTAAAATAAAAATAATTCTAAACTCATTAGATAAATTAAATTAAAATGTAAATATACTTTCTAATTCATACATACTATACAATAAAATATATCGTAGAATTATTCCATATTTGCTGAGATAATTGTGTTTTAAATAAATAAATCTTTTTTGAAAACTAGATATTTTTATTTTTTCATCCAATTTAAATTTGAACATTGTAATTTTTTGTAAATTTTATCTTTTTACTAATATAATTTTAATAAATATTCTATTTATAAAAATTTTATTTTTAACCAATGTATTTTGCCATCTTTTCATTAAACTCATACTTTTATGAGAATAACTTATTTATACATTTATAAAGAATGGTGACATGCTCTATGCTAATTTAGTTTTACAAAAATGATTTGTTGATTGTAGTTTTAAATGATTTGTAGGTTATATTAATTTGATATAATGAAACACGCATAATGAGACATTATATTTTGTTTTAAAAATATTCATCCAGTAACGAGAACTACCTAGGTCGGGATTCCCAAGACGGAACTAGAAGTCCAACGCTAAAAACAATAGTCGAAGGTGTGTTGAGGATGATGAGCGTCTTAATCCCAAAGATTAAGACGTGGCAAACCAAAAAAGGATATTAGGCGATTAGGCGAGGGTTAATGGATGGCCAAGTTTAGACGATAGATGAACAATCGAATATTCCCAAAGAATATTCACAGAATTACCAAAAGAATATTGAATACAAGAGTATTTAAAATATATTTATTTAATTAAAAAAAATTTATAATTGTTTGTGTGTATATGTTTTAAATAGGATGTGTGAATGGTTAAGTCAAAACTTTGGGGTGTGAAAATGAATATGTCAAAACATTAGAAAATGGTTAAGTCAGAACTGTGTATGTAAAACATTGTGGGTATGTAAAAACATAAATGATAGAAAATGATTTGGCTTAAATAGGCCAGATTAATGTGTGTGGGCAATGGTTTGTGTTGGCAATGAATGTGGGCAATGGCAAAATAAAGTTGAGCGGAAATGGAAAAAATGGATGAAAAGATTAAAATTTTAGATAAAATGTGGAAAATTATGGATGATTATTACTTTTCATCCATTTATAGAAAAAAGAGAGAAAAGGCCGGATAGCAGATAATGATCAGCAAAATGATGTCATACAAAAAAGTGAAAATTAATAATTTATTAATTTTATTCTTCGTCGAAATTTTCGACATCTAGTTTAAAATAAATTTTATTTAAATTTGTGTAAATATTAATTTTGCATAAAAATTCCTAAATTTTAATTTATATTGTAATTTTTGTTATTATTTACATTTTAAATGATTAATTTTTTCAAATTATATATTAATTTACTATTTGGTATATGCTTTAAGCAGATATATGTTATTTAATTTTTGTTTAAATTAAGTAGATAAATTAAATAAAATATTTTCATTATAATGGAAAATTATAATGGAAATTATAATGGAAATTATAATGGAAAATTTAATTTTTGTTTAAATTAAGTAGATAAATTAAATAAAATATTTTCATTATAATGGAAAATGCTCTTCTTTCCATACAATCGTTGCTCGGCTCTGTCGTTAATTTCTACTTCATTCCGCCAAATTATTTTGATTTAAATATTATTTTGATATTTTATATAAATTTTTGTGACCGTTGTAGAATTAAGTAATATTCTTTCATAATTTTATTAAAATAAATGCAATTTAGTGTTAAAGTAATAAGCTTTTTAATAGGCTTATTAATTCATTTAGTTATTTATATAATAGTTTTGATAATATTAATAATTTATATTTTTTTAAATAATGTTATCATGCTGATTTTCACGAATATATTCTATACTATATTAAAAAACTAAGAACCTAATTTTCATCAAATTTCATTTCATCAATTTCAATTAATAAGTATACAAGCATTGTGTCAGTATTTAAAAATTAGTTGATTTAATTAGAATAAAAAGTTAATATACATTTTATATGATTTTTCTATTGTCTACAAATTTTATAATAATAAATTGTTTTCAATTATTTTAAACTTTCATGCCATCCTTTATCTTTATTAATCAAATTTTAATAAAATCTTAATTTAACTGATTTCCGCAATTCATATCAAATTTCTATTTAACTCATTCCATCATAATTTGATCAATGAATTTAATTTAAACAAAAAAATTTCACTGAATTTCACTCAAAATATAATTCTAAAAGAAATTCAATTAATAAAAAATTTTATTTTTACCTATGTCTTTTATAATCTTTTCGTTAAATTTACATATTTTCATTAAAATACCTTAATCATGAATTTATAAAGAATGGTGACATTCTCCTCTGATAGCAATTTAGCGCTAATCAATTTAATTAAATAAAATTTCTAATTTATTTTTTTATAACATCTAAACAATTTGCTGATAATTGCTTTATTTGGTGTTATTTTATTCTATTAATTTAGTTAAATTAAGTCTCATCAATTAAGATTATTATTTGGAATTTATTTCGTTTTTCCATTGCTCATATGCTTGATTATTTTAATCTAATAAATTGTTTATTAGAAAGATTTAATAATCTTTTTTAACTTTTCTTTGTCTTTTTCCCTTTTTTTTTTAACTTTGCTCTTTACTTTGACCATTTCACTTGAATTATACACAGATTTAACATGTTGCGTGTTATTTTTTCGTATCCCTTCTTAAAAGTTCAACTTTTAATTTTTCGGTTTAATCAAATAATTATTTTATTAAAATTTACATATATACCTTGCTCGTTTTTTAACATAAAAGTAAAATTCGAATATATTTTATGCTAATTTAGATTTTTTGATAAATAATTTAGTATTATATTACGCAAACTATACTTTTATTTGACTATCTAAATTAATTTCATTTTATTATATTTAATTTTAACTTCCATACAAATCGATAAATTATTTTAATACATTTTGGTAGTAGGCAGATAATTATTAATGATAATTTTTAATAGATAAATTTATTTGTTTACGCTAGCTCTAAAATTGGCATTTCTTTTGTCGCTATTTGGCTTGTATCTTAATGTGGCATTTCTTTTTCAATAAGCTTAGATTTATTTCTATATTTAGTAGATGTTCTTATTAAATGTAAATTACTTATTTATTTTGAAACAAAATTAATATTCTATTTTATAAACATTCATTAATTTCAATATATGTAATTGTTTCTATGTGAAAAATTTCTATCTTCCCTTTCATTCATTGTAACATTACTTTTAAAACATCATATTATTTTTTTATTTTAGAATCATTTAACTCTTTTATATAAATTAATTTAAATCACAAAAATCTTTTTTATCCACAAATCTTTTTTATTTCATTGTGGTCTAAACAGTTTATTAATATTTTATTTATAATATTATTAACTTAAAAAATTTGTGAAAAAGATTTTTTAATATAAAATATTTAACAATTGTATAATTTAAATGCATTTCGAAGTTCTTGTAAATGTATTTTATAATAAATTGTTTGGTAGCAGATTTGAGAGCCAGAAAAATCATCTTACCCCAGATCGATACGATAAGCAATCACATCGTTGATCACCCATTTAACATTATTTGAGTGCCGTATTTTGCTTCGAAATCTATTTTTCGTTCCAATTTCTAAGAACGTTGACGTAGTATTGGTCTTTGATGTGATAATTTAGATATATTTTAAATAAAGCAATTTATTTTAAATAAATATTATATATAATTAATTTTAATGTATTTTTATATAATTATGTCTTCCATACAAATTAAATGTAATAGAATCATATTTTATAAAAGAACTTGATACAAGATTTGGAATTAAATATATACTAATTTAATTTATATATTTTACCGCAAATTTTATTTAATTTGAAATGATTATTTTAAAATAATCTTTACTTTTTTAAGCAATAAATATAGTCAAAAAATCTAATTAAAATTATTTCATGTTAAAAATATCGCATGAATCTAAATCGAAATTAAAATACTTTCGGGGACGTTTTATAACTTAATTATTTAAATAAACTAAATCGAAATTAAAATACTTTCATTACTAGTGTTTGGAATTATTTTTTAAAAAGATATTCAATTTTCTTATTATCATAACGTCCTATATCAAAGTAAAAATGGTTTTCTTTAAGGTTATTTATAAATCGGTCAAATCTTTTAGTCTATTAATGCTGTATATAAAACTAATACATACTTTTATTAAATTTTGCAATATAAATTCCAATTTTAATTTAATAAGGGCATATACAAGACTCATGGTCATTGTACCTGTAATTAAAACATTAAGATCAATGGCTAAAATTACAAATAGAATATTTTCTACCTGTTACAGGAGCATTCCCTAAACATGTTGTCTTCTCTCCACACCCTCACCAACTAGGAATAAGAAGTTCGCATATAGGCAACTTAGTATTTTCCACCGCTCTACGATAAGAATTTAATTAAATCAATTAAGATTATTTTCATATTCAAAATTATTTTCATTTTTTTATTAATTCAGATTTAATAGAAATTTTGGACCAACTAATACTACCCAAATTAAACACTTATAATCACAGAGTTTATAGTTTTTATTTCTTAAATTCGAGTAATCAAAGGAAAATATGTACAATTTTTTCTTCAAATTTTTATCTTTTTTTCTTAATATTAATTTAATATTTTAATATTTATAATGCTAAAATAGTAGTTGATATCGAATAATATAAATATACTTTGATTAATTGTATTCCTTTTTCTCCAAAGAACAAGAAGGTAGAATAGAGACAACTTCATATTTTCAACCACTCTACGATAAGAATTTAATACAATTTGTATTATTTAATTTATTCAAATTTGTATCCTTGTCCTGCCACAATTGTTCTTTGCTAGCTTTATACATATATTTTAATTTATATATCTTTAATATTTATATTATCTTTAAATATTTATATTACATTGTATTTATATTACATTATCTTTAAATATTTATATTACAATATTTATATTACATTTATTTTTATCATATCATGCCGAATTCAATTATAATAATTTGTGTAATTTTACTTTAAATTAGAGTACGTCCGAGACGGGTCGAGTAGAGTACATCCGAGTCGGGTCGAGATACTCGAGGTCTTAGTACTCGGCATTACTCGTACTTGGAAACTTTATACTCGACGTACTCGGGTAAAACCGAGTATTTTTATGCCCCTATCTGCGGCGCAATAAGGAAGATTTTTGGCTTAATGATCTTCCAAATTTCCCAAAATTTTTGCCTGCGGCGCCAAAAAATGAGGAAATTTGGCTACTTGGCCTTCTAAATTTCTCAAAATTGAGGAAATTTGAAAAAAAATTGAGCAAAAATTGAGGAAACAACAAATGAGGAAATTTGGCTACTTGGCCTTCTAAATTTCTCAAAATTTTCGCCTGCTGCGCTGAAAACGAAGACCTATTTGCTTGAATTAAGACAATTAACTTAATAAATGATTTTTGTTTTAATTCATTTCTAATTTTTTAAGTAATGCGTATAAATATTATAAAAATTTAATTTTAGATAACACTATAATTATTTAATTTTCGATTTGATTTAAGTTGAAATACGTTTAATTCAGTAATTACTAGTGTTGGGCACGAGACGATATATCGACGATATTTTTCGAGATATCGCGAGATTTTTTTCGAGATTATCGATCTGGTCTCGATCAATTTTTGAAAAAATCATGATTTTTCGATATCGAGATTTTTCGAGATTATCGATCTCGATCTCGTATCAGTCAAGTCAGAAATATCGCGAGATTTTTCGCAAGATTATTCGAAATATCGCGAGATTTTACATTTAAATCATAATTATATTGATTGAAATGAATTTTTATTCAATTCTAAGGGATTATAAAAAATATCGAAATATCGCGATAATCTCGAAAATTTTGGACCGAGATTTTTCGATATCGAGATTTTTCGAGATTATCGATCTCGATCTCGTCTCGATCAATTTTTGGAAAAATCGAGATTTTTTCGATATCGAGATTTTTCGAAAATCTCGATCTAGAAAAATCGCAAATGCCTAACACTAGTAATTACAATACTTGTTATCGTTATTACGTAAAAATAATTTATTTGTAAATGTTATTGTTGTAAAAGTTTTTAATATTTTTTATTGTTGTCGTTGGCAATAATTTAACTTAAATTTATTTGAAATACCCTAATTTATATTTCAATAAATAATCTCGAAAACGTTATATTTTTATTGAAAAATATTACATTCGGTGAACAAAGAATACAAATAAAGATAAATGGCTTGGCTTTTTGTGTGAATCGATATTTACCTTATTGTAGGAGGAAAGATGGGCAATCTTAAGAAAAAGGCTATAATGCGCGAGCGAAAATAAATCGGAAGCGAAAAAAGATGAGAAGGATTTTGTTGTAATGGCTGTGAATTACAATAATGGACCGATATTAAATTATCTACCTGGATTTACATATTTTAGCAGATTTTTTCGATATTTTGACTTACCAAAAATGTAATTTGATAATTTATATATTTTTTCCGATCAATCACATCTTTAAAAAATTATTTTTAAAAATTTTTTTCTGCTTTTACTTATGTATACTCTTTTACAGCTCTTTACGGATCCGTCAACAATTTAGTTTTTATTAATTTATTTGAAACAAACACAAAATTATTTTTATATACTTACATATTTTAATTATTTAGAAAAATCATTTCCAATTTAGAAAAATGTTAAATTAAATTCAACACAAAGATTCGAGTTCATTTTATTAACAACAGTAGTTATATTTTTGTTTATTATTTTAAATTATCATTATTTTATTTTAACTTAAAGTAGTCTAAAAAATAATAAGTTTTTTTAATTGTTTGATAAATTTATTTGAAATTTTCCGAGTTATGTTTATATTATACTGAAACAGCTACGTATAATTCAATTTTGGCGAAGAGAGTTCTTTAATTTAGCAAATTAAATATTTATCATATAATTGAAAAAATTTTGTTAATTTTTTTGTTTTAATAAAAACTGTGAAATTAATTATAGTAATATTACTCTAATTATATAATTTTAGCAACTTTATTTTTGGATAAAATTACCACTTAGTCTTGTGCAATATAATCACTGAATTTTCCTACTATTTATTTATTCTTTTCTTTTTGAGCATTAATATGTTTTATTAGGTTGTGTCATAAATAATTAGCCCCCCTTAAACAATGTAAGTTTGAAAATTCATATCTCACTGTTTTGAAAACCAATCTGTTTAATTTTTTTGTCATATATTCTCAATGATTTCTTCTTCATTTTCTGAAAGATTTGAAATTTTTCCTTTACTTACAAATTTTTTACGATTTTTTAAAATTTAAGGCAAAACTATGAAATCAGTTGATTTTGCGGCAATTCATGGAGTATTAATCAACTCTTCATAACTATTTTCTGGCTTCAAGTAAAATTATGGTATTTTTGTAGGTGAGCAGGTGAGAGCCTGCCCCAATATACACATTTTATTTTTTGGATTGGCTTTGATTCAGGGGAGAACGGAATTCTTATCTATTGTTGGTTGACATCCAAGACGTTCTTATTCTTTCAGCTCCTCTCTACCTTTCTTTTATTTGAATGACAATCTTTTTTCTGTGGAATACGAGATAACATCTCCTTACTTCGATTAGCATATTTTGCGCCATGATTGCTTATCCGAATATCCAAGTTTAAACTCATAATTTAGGTGGACGCTAATTTCATAGTTTTGCCTTAAATTTTAAAAAATCGTAAAAAATTTGAAAGTAGAGGAAAAATTTCAAATCTTTCTGAAAATGAAGAAGACATCATTGAGAATATATGACAAAAAAATTAAACAGATTGGTTTTCAAAACAGTGAGATATGAATTTTCAAACTTACATTGTTTAAGGGGGGCTAATTATTTATGACACAACCTAATATTTAAATAATTTGTTACAAGAATTATAAAATATAACATAGAATATGTTCTAATTATGACATATACCGTATTTTCTTATTAGAGCCCCACCATCTAATACAGCCCCACCCTCTAATACAGCCCCACTTTGGAGGGTAGTTGAAAAATAAAGCCCCACCCTCAATTAGAGCCCCACCTTTAATACAGCCCCAAAAATATTGGAGGAAAAATAAAAAAATGTCCCAATAATTTTTTAGATTATTAAGAGAGTTGAGGAAAAAAAGGGCCATGGGGATATAGGGATTAAGGGAAATATGGGGGGATCGGTTCCGGAATTGGAACTGGAAATTTTTCAGCATTGCTTATAATGAATTTAGTCCTTAAAATGCCAAGATATCCCTTTCATCCCCTATATCTTTCTTCATCAAATAAAATCACTTAATAATTATTTTATTATTATATAAATGTTTTGATAATATTGTAATATTATATTTATTAAAATAATGTTGTCGTGCTCATTTTTCAATTTTTTAATTTTTGCCAAATTCCTCACTAAATATAATTCTAACTAAATATATTTCATTATATGTATAATCATGTTCTTAAACATGTACTCGGTTTTTAAATTCTCAATTATTAAGTTATATTTCCATACGAGAATAGAATCATATTATATAAGACGTTTGATATTGAATTAAATTTATTTATACTTAAGATTTTTATTTTCGAATATTTTATAAATATTTTCCATCAAACTAATGTTTTGAAAACACATGTAATAGACTTTTTTTCATAAAAAATTAATAGATTTATTAATAATATCACAATATTGAAATTAAGGTTTCTGTTTATATCTACCGATTCAGATTATATTCATTGTTATTTTTCATTATTTATGAAATTATTTTTAATTATTTTGAAGTTTAATTATATTAAATCTTTAAAATCTATAAATTAAATTGACACCTCAAACTTCACTTGGGTAATTAAACGGTTTAAAATGCATAAATTAATTAAATGTAAATATTGATAAAATACATAATTAAATTACTTATTAATATAAGACATTTTGAATACCAATAGCATCTTCATATTATTTTATTTTTACATGTTGTCTCTACTCACAAATAATACTTGGTAGTTGAAGATATCTTTACTAACAAAAATTTTTTTAGTTTTTTATTTTATACTTGTTTATATTCTAAAAGGGATCGTCACCTATTATTAGATTCATTTCCTCTTCCAGAAATATTCAATTTTTAGTATTAGCACATTCTCGTTATCTATAAAATATTTTGTGATTTAATATTATATAAATAATTTGTGATTTAATATATCGTTATTTTGTGATTTAACAACCAAATAATATTATAATTTCAAAAGTACTTATGTATGTCAAAATTTTTTATAGTTATTTCCCTATGGATGTGCACATGATAAGAAAAGTTTTATTTTATATAAAGTTCTAGTTGAGGGCGACAAGTGTTTTATTTTTGTAATGCATATAGTTATTTAATTAAAGCTATAAAACAATAAGTAATTATATCAATGAGACATTTTTCAATTTCTGTTGATATACTATTTTATCTTTATATTTAAACTTGAACAATAAAATCTATCATTTTTCAGAAATTTTTATTATTTATTTATATTATTTATTTTAATTTTATTTTACACAAAATTTTTTAAATATTGTCCTGGCTCAATAGAGATTGGATTTTTATTTATGTTTTTTAAACTTAACTTACTTTTATTGTTCTTGCTAACAATTTGATTTTGTCCCCACTTTCTTCCAAATTTGATGTCGGGTTCCAATTAATAGGTTCCCGTTTTGTTGTTTGATATTTTTGTTGTTTTTTTGCTACGAAGTCGTTGTCGGGGCTCCAGATATTAAAAAACGCAAATTAATGTGTTTATTGATAGAAGTAGAATTTAACGAAGATAATAATTTCAATTAAATCTTTTATTGTAAACCCATAAACTTGAGTATTTAACCGAAAAAAACAATGAAAATGTGAACGAAATTTAAATGTGAAATCAATTTAAATCGCGAGAGTGATAAAATGATAATGTTCTTATGTCGGGTCAGGATCACCCGGTCAAGAGAAAAGTTTTTTTTCTTATATTCTAAATAAAATTAATTTATAATATAATTTCGCAAAAACATTTGAAAAATTCTTTTGTTGCGGGATTTGTTGAGGGAAAATTTTTTTGTTGCGGATTTTTTACGTTGCGAGATTAGGTCACGAAAATCTTTCAATAGTCTTTCAATAAGAGTCTCACTATTTTATATTATAATGGAAAAATATTTTTTATGATTACTAAATAAATTTTACAATGAAGAAAATTTTCCACAAAATGTTAATATCGGTCAAACTTAATTTAAATATTTGAAAATTATTATAATTCGTTAATAATAATTTTAAAACAATAATAATTAATTTGTCAGTTTATATTTTGGTTATATTTTTATAATTTAAGTTATAATTAAAAATATGTGCCATTTTTACTTACTCTATTTTGTGATCTAATTTCCATGTCATTATAATATAACATTTTGATAACATTTGATTTTTTTAAATGTATATTTATTAATTAATAGGAATTTAAATTCAATTATTAAAATTTTATTTAATTAATATAAAAAATTTTCTTGATTTATAGTCTCAAATTTGTTCTGTATATTCTTTTGAACTTTTTAATTTTTTTGTATGAGCACTCAAATTGTGATCACACTCTCCTATTCAAGGCCATATACTCCATAAATTGAAAAAACTCTTAGAAAATTTGCATGGCATTTTAAAGGTATGAATTTAAATGTTAATTAAAATTTAGCACATTTAATTTATCCAACTATTGTAGCAATAGACAAATAATTCCAAAATTTAACAAATTTTTCCAATATAATTTTGATTCTTTAAAAACTTAAACATATTTTTTGTTATTAATTTAATTTTGTTATACATATTTTTAAAAGAATTTTGGAAATTAAAATATTTTTTTTCTTATCTAATTTATTTTTTAAAAACTGTAATTTTATTTCAAAATTTAATCTTTTTAATATATAATATGAATGAATTAATGATTATTATTAATTTTTTTATAAAAAATATAATAGGCTAAAGAATTCTAGAAAATATCTTCTCGTTGATGTATTTATTAGCAGTTAGTTCCTATATTTTTACTTTTTGTCCGATGTAACCTCTCTTTTTAAACATTTATTTTATTAAGGGCAACCCAGCCATTTTGCATGAATATTTTATGAAATTAGTAAAAATGTGAGCACTGAACTGATAGTATGTCTCGCTTAAAATTCTCTCGATAACTTTACAATTAGATTATTAATCCTTTATTAATCCTCCTTATAGAATCCTTTGATTTGTACTTATCACATGTTTACATTTCATTATCGATAACCATATTTATTTAATTTTATGATTAATTTATAAATTTTTTTATTTAATCTATAATAAATTCTTATCACAAATGCAATTCTGGATCTTTTGGCATGTCTTTGATTATAAATTTCGAGCAAATTTAATTTAACATAATACATATGATTAAATAATTATGTATATATGTATAATTTACTATTATCATTAATTACTATTATTAATTAATTGTTTTAAATTAGCGTATTTTATGTTATATTAATTATATTATTGCTGATAAACCCTTCGAAGAAAGAGAGTCTGTTTCTCATAATTAATTTTTAATTTTTTCCATCATTTATTTTGTAATTTAACAAAATTTTCCTTTGTTTATTCTAAAGAATTATTATATTTAATTTTTTCAATTTTCAGTTTCAAATTTTCATTTTTTTCAATTTTCAGTTAACTGATTCAAAAATGTATAACATATTTTCATTTAATATATTAATTTATAATTTTATCAATAAATTTTTATTTCAAAATTAAAATTTTGTAGTCTAATTGTTGAATTTAATTTTAATTCGAGGAAATAATTTTAATTATTTAATTTCTTTTAATTTATAATTTTTATATTAAAAAAATATACATATTTGTATTTATACAATCAGTATTACATAAATTGAACTTTGATTCGTCACTCCAAATTACATTACCCCATTGTTCAGATGTCCAGCCAAGTCTTTTAATTTATAATTTTTTACAAAAAAGTTAAAGAACCCAAAGTTCATTATTTTCATTTTTAAATAAAACAACAATATTATAATCTAATTTAAATAAAAATTATTAAACAATTTTAAATTGGAGAGTTACGTTTTCTGTAAATTTGCAATATTTTTGCAAAATTGTTCTCTTATAATTATTTATCCATTTAACAATTGTATAAATTTTTCAATAATTGGAGAAATGTTGGAATTAGCTTGAGAGCGTTTTCCTGTCATTTTTACCCAAGTTATTGTCAAAGAGCCAAAAAAGTTTTTTTAAATAGATCAAAAATAAATAAATTATATAAATTAAAAGTCAAGACAGGAAAAACACGAAAAACGTATATATAATAAAAACAATTTTTCAAAAAAACAATAAAAGCAAACAAAAAACAATTATTCAAAAACAATTCTCCCGACAATTTTTTCTCACTATTTTTTATTATGTATAATGAAAAATATTTTTTATGATTACTAGATAAATTTTGCAATGGAAAATTTACCACAAACTGTTAAATATCGGTTAAAATTTTTAATTTATTATGATCTTTAATAATAACTCTTAAATTTTTAATAATTTACTTTATCAATTTTTATGTTGATTATATCGAATTTTGTAATTTTTATAATTCAAATATAATTAAAATAAAATTTTTTATGTGAATCCCTACAATTTTTTCTCATTATTTTTTATTATGATTGAAAAATATTTTAATTACTAAATTAATTTTCTAATGATTTACATTTTCTCCATTCATACAAAGCTGTCTTTAAATTTATCACTATAATTATAAAATTTATTACACACAATTTTAATTTATTGATAAATCTTGTTAATTTTGTGTCTAAATATTACAAGTTAATTTGTAATAATAACCCAGAAACCCAAAAATTAAAATCAAAAACAAATTAAAAATAATTTTATTAATTGAAACTAAATTATATAAAAATAATATTTTTGTATGTTGAAAAATAATAGAGAATTTAATAGAACATTTTCAATAGAATGAAAATAGAATATTTTCAATAGAATATTTTCTTTTTCTTGGCCATTCTTTCTTAGATAGGCGGGCGGATTTGAGTTGATAATTAGAGCTAGTAATGTGTGAGGCGGAGTCTAAGAGAAAAAAATAAAATTAAACAATTTATTTATTAAAATAAATCAAGTAGGAATACTTGACATTTTGATTTAATTGCTTTAATATATGATAATTTTTTCACATTAGCTTTAAAACCAATAAATTTTCACTTTTTACTTTAGTTATATTAATGATATATTTGGGATTATTTTTAAAATTATAATTAGAAATCAATCAAAATTATATTTTTCAACTTTATTGTTGAAATTGTGTTATACTTAAATTTTAAACTCAAGCTTGAACGAAAATCCATCATTTTTTAGTAAACAATTTATTACTGAATTTCTCAACAATTAGACAAATTTATTTTTAAATAAGCGGTGCAGCAACAGGTGGATTCTGTTTGTATTTTCAGAATAGTTCAAATTTATGATTAAAATTAATGTTTTTATTCGTCTATGCTAATCAAATTGTTTTACTTGTAAATAGCTCGTTTTAGTTTGTCGCTTTGAATATTCTTTTATAAGAAATGTATATTCGATTTATTCTGAAATGTATATTCGATATTAAAGTTTAACAATTCTTATATTATATATTACTGTTTGTTTAAAGATGGAGCAATTTATATTATATTAATTTAATTTCATTATATTTCATGATTTAAACTCATTCAGTGATAATTCATATTTTAATTTAACAATCTATTATAATAATGACAAGTGTATTCTGAATTATTCCGAAAGCTATTTTAATTTTTTATAATTTTAGATTAATTTTATCTTATTTGTAATTTTTCTTTAGAACCGATAATTTTCTTTATGAAAAAGGATTTATTTCTCCAAACCCAAATTTTATATTTTGTTCGATCCTCAGTTCCTTTTTCCCATAATAGTAAAAAGTTTTCGGCGAACTTTTTTATAAATATTTCATCATAATTTCATCAATTTTCATTTATTTATTTATTATTATTAAAACATAAGTTTATATAAAATAAGCGGCGCTGCAACATTCCCGAGGCAAACAAAAACAACAAAAATTTATTTAAAAAAAATTTCTAATTAAATTTTAAATATAGTCATTTTAGTATCTTTGTGCAAAATTTGTTTTTCACCCTTTTCTATAGTAAAGCTTAGGAATAGCCACTAAAAATTGAATTTTTGGTATTTTGTAGCCTTTGGGCAGGCTTGGAAACGTCTCGATTCATCTATTTCTTCATTGTAATCCAATTCTTCTAATTCAACTTCTTCACAACAATCTATTAAATGTTCACTATAATGTAATAATATTCTTCAACACTTTATTATAATTCAAAATTTCTATTATTAATTTATCTTCTTATTTTAAATGTAGTTGATTATTCAATTTAAATTGATTTTATTAATATATTTATTATTTTAAAATTGATCACAAAATTTCTTTACCAATTATCTTGACTAAACTTTGTGTATAATAAACGATAAATTTTAGATTGTACATAATCTCTAAATATGTATATTAGGGTTGGTCCCCGACGGGGGGGGGGGAGGGCCACGGGGAAAATTTTCGGGGAGGCAGCGCCACGGGGGGGGACGGGGACGGGGAAAATTTTTTCATTTTTTACGGGGGGGGGGGGGGGGGACGAGGACGGGGAATTTTCAAAAAATCGCCCAAATTCCCCGACTTTCGGGGACGGGGACGGGGACCAACCCTAATATTTACCTATATAAAATACGGAGAGATTAACACATCAAATTTACATATTTATTTGATTACACAATTTTAATTTATTGATAAATTTTGTTAATTATGATTTATTTGCTTTATTATCATGATAATTTTTTCACATTAGATTTAAAACCAACTAAATTTTCACTTTTTACTTTAGTTATATTAATGATATATTTGGGATTCTTTCTAAAATTATAATTAGAAAACAATCAAAATTATATTTTTTCAATTTTATTGTTGAAATTCGGTTTATAATGAAAGATTATACTAAAATTTGAACGATAAAATTTATCATTTTTTAGAGAACATATTTGTTACTAAATTAGCCAATAATTAGACTAATTAAAATTTTTGAGACTTCTTTCCATTTAAAGTGTCTCCTTTAAATAAAGACAAGCGCCTTAGCCACTCAACCAACCGCCTATTTAATTATTTTTGAAAGAAAATGTATTTCTCTTACTGAGTAAAAGAAATATCAAGTGAAAGAAAATATTTTTAGTTATGCATAAAAATTTCGGGGAGAGCTCGGGGAAAATTCTGCCACGGGGGGGGGGACGGGGACGGGGAAAATTTTTTATTTTTTCACGGGGGGGGGGACGGGGACGGGGAATTTTCAAAAAATCGCCCAAATTCCCCGACTTTCGGGGACGGGGACGGGGACCAACCCTAATGTATATCATCCAATTTTAATTTTATTCTTAATTTTAAATCATTTAATAGTAAAAATTGAACAAAAATTAATTTTTCTAATTTTCTATCAGTAGACAACGTGAACAATTCCGTTTCCATTGAGGTTAAGCTAAATTGTTTTATTTGTCTTTATTATAATCACAGAGTTCAGTATTTTAATTTATAAAATCTTTAACTAACGGATCAAATACTATTTGTTATATAAATTTTTAAAATATTCTTCTAAAGAACAAGAAGATAGAATAGAGGCAACTTTATATTTTCCTTCACCCTACGATAATAATTTAATTATATCAATTAAAATTATTCTCATATTCAAGATTATTTTTATTTATTTTTCTTTATTTTGATTTAAAGAAATTATTGACCGACTATTACTATCCAAATCAAACTTTTATAATCACAGAGTTATTTTGTAGATTAATATTCGAATTTATTTTCAATTATTTAAAAATTTTTTAATCTTATTTAATTTGTTATAATATAAAACATCTTAAAGTTGAACAAAATCAAGAAGCTATATAAATATTTTTTGTTGAAATTTTTTCGCCTTCAGCGAGCATCACCGGATAAAATTTTCAGTTGGGAAATTATGCAATTTCTCTCCCATACAATTAAAAATATAAAAGTCGATGATGAAGACTTTAATTAAATTTTAAGATATTACAATAAGTTTCTAGCTTTGGTAGTTATTTTTATAAAATTAAACAAAATTTTCATATAGAATTGCATCTTTTTTTTCACGATACTTTTTTTTTCATGTTTTTTATTGTTTTAATTTTTATTTTTAAATAAAAAATTAAATTCTGGATCATATAACAACGGGCTACATGTTTAAAGAGATTTTTCTTAATTGTTTGATTTTTTATGCTTAGAATGATTTTTAATTTAATTCGGTAATATAGAATTTACTAAGATCTGCTTTGTATGAGCGTTTAATATGAGTGTTTAATTAATACAAATATAATTCGTTGTTATAAATAATAATTTTTCTCAATTATTATCTAACTGTTTTGATAATATTACAATATTATATTTATTAAAATAATGTTATCATGCTCATTTTTACAACTGATATATAATATCATTTTTTAAATATATATATTCTATGGTATTTAGATCATTTATTTTTTTGTCAATAATAAATTAACAAGTTTCAATCTTTTTATTTTTGTTAACTTCTTCAATAAAAATGTTTTTTACTAAATTCTATTTTTATTTTATTCCTTTGTAGTATATTAGATCTTTTACTTAAAATATAATTTATGAAACATTAATTTATCATTTTGAAACACTACTTCTCGGTTTTCAATAATTTTAAAAATAAAACGAATATTATTTGTTACCTTGTGTAATTAAACCTTTTACAAAAAATGTGATCCAAATAATGAATGAGTGAAATGTTGTTATTCGAAATTTTTATCAGATTTCATACATTAATTTTAATAAATATACAAGAATTGTTTTTAGAAGGAATTTTAAAAATTTTAGAACAATTGTAAAAAGAAAATACATTTTTTTGTTTAAATTTTTATTTGCAAGATGAAGATTTATATGTATTTTTAAAAAAAAAAGGAGTGTTTACAGCAAGAAATATTTGATGAATAATAGAATAAGAGAGAGAAATGTTTTTGAAAATGTCCGATTTTTTCCCGAAGGACACTTGCTATGCAACGTGTGTGTAGTAGTCGAGGTTGGCAAAAATTCTATTTTTGCAATGAATTTAGCTATGTAATTAAAGCTACACAAAATGAGAAAACAAATCTTTCCAATTGCTGTCACCTAATATTCTTTTAATTTTTGCGGAAGCATATTTTTTCGATAACAATTAAACAGAAATTTTGTTTATTTTTTAATTTAAAGTACAAATCTAATTACTTTGTAATTTTAAGTTTTTGTTATATTTATTTAATCAATTTTTAACTTAAGCTTGGTTTATTTGACCTAATTATAGTAGGCTTGGCTTGCTTTTTTCCCCTCAAACACAAACAAAATAAGCAAGTGCTTTTGCACAAGAAATTTATTATTTAATTAAGAGAAAAATATATGTATAAAAGTGATGAGAGAAAATCAATAGGATAAATTTTATTCTTTTAATGTGCGTTCTTATTTGTCTGTGATGTGATTTGACAATTCTGTGATTGGCTAAAATTAAAAAGATTTAATAATTTTCATTAATCAAAATTCGCTAGATAGCGACAATATTTAATTAATATTAATAATATTTAAGTTTTAAGTTCTTTTAATTTATAATTTTTGATAGTAAAAAATTATACATATTTGTATTTATATTCATGTATAGTTCTTTAATTCTTTCTTCTTTTTTGTTTCTAATATTGCATTAAGGTATTTTAATAAAAAAATTTTTTGTTTTACTAAAAATTCAAAAATCTAATTTGATATCTTTTTACCCTTTTTTAAAATTTTTCCATTTTCGATTCCAATTTCTTCTTCTCTTTGCAAATCAACTGTATTCTCGTTGTATTGAAAAAAATTGTGTAATTTACCCTTTAGAAAATTGTTTTTTTACTTTAAATTTATTTTATAATAAAATTGTACTAAATTTATTTTTTAGTACAATTAAATTTATTTTTTTTATATTTCATATTTTGAATTTATTTATATTTTTTATAATTTATTACCAACTAAATTTATTTTTTTACTTTGGTTATTCTATCAAAACATTTGGGATTCATTTTAACATTATAATTATAAATCAATCAAAATATTTTTCACTAATTTTTGATCTTTATTGTTGAAATTGTGTTTATACTTCAATTTTATCTCAAACTTGAACAATAAAATTCATCATTATTTAGAAACATATGTGTTACTAAATTTCTCAATAATTTGCCTTATCAGGATGTAATTTATCAAGACATCTTCTAGCCACTTTCTTCACTAAAATTTAGTTATTTTTAAAATTCTGTTTTAACATACATTCATCCCACGAATTATGAGATTTTTATTTTTTAGTAAAACAATAATATTATAATCCTATTTAAATAAGAATATTTTCTTAATTTAAAGCTTAAACATATGCATATATTAAAGAAATTTATGTTAACTATCATTTTTAATAATTATTAAACATCAGATTGGAGGGTTTTTTTTCGTAAATTGACTATATTTTTTCAAGATTTTCTTTCATTAATATTTAATCATTTAACAATTGTAGTTTTATTTAAAAAAACTTTTTTTTAATATATTTTTAAGTATGCTCATTCGGCATATTTGACGACATCCGCTTGCGATAAATTCGTCATTAACAGCCTTTTCTATGTAATATAATGGTGGAGGTGATCCACCTTTACTCAATCTATATACTCTGCGATTATTTATATTAACATATTTTTTATTTATTTATGACTTCCGTAACATGAAAAGTAAGGAATTTTATTGGATACAAAAATTTATACAAGATTTTGATTTAAAATATATAATAATTTAATTTTTATATTCTACCACAAGTTTTATTTAAATTGAAATGATTATTTTAGAATAATTTTTACTTTTTAAGCATTAAAAATTGTAAAAAATTTAATTGAAAATATTTCATATAACTATATTATTTATTTAAATAAACTATATTGCTAAACGAATATTTAACTCATACTTTTTGTTAAGTAAATTATTTCCTAGTCGAGAAGATAGAAGCAGTATACCTTCTAAAAAATGTTAGTTATAAAGGAGACGTAAAAATTTTACCCAAAAACTTTGCATTTTTTAAAGATAAATTTTGTATTATTCTGTATATTTTTAAATGTTTTTGTATGATTATGTAATCTGAAACGTTCATGTATTTTTTGGTTACGCCGACGTATTTTAAATCCGTTGGCGTCGAGCCTCCTCTAATTAAATAAATCTAAATAATGTATTATGGATTTTATGAAAATTTATAAAAGTTTACCAAGTGTTGACCCGGAGTAGCAGAATCTATTCATAAAAATTTTATTTTTAACCCAAGTCTTCTGCAATACTTTACATAATTTAACACATACTTTCATTAAAATAATTTATTAATAAATTTATAAAGAATGATGACTCAATTTAATTTAACGAAATTTCTAATTTATTTTTTTTCATAACATTTGACAATTTGCTGTTAATTACTTTTTTTGTTGTTTTATTTTTTTATTTCCATCAGATAATTTTTTATTTAAAATTTATTTTTCATGTGTCTGATTAATAAAATACAATAAAGTGATTCAAAAATTTAATAACTTTATTTTTTTACTTAGTTCTTGCTCTTTTCTTTGTTAATTTCACTTTAACACTGAATTATAAACAGATTAAACACGTTGCGCAGTTCTTTGTATCCCTTCTTAAAATTTTAATTTTTAATTTATCTGTTTAATCACATATTATCTTTAAACTTATTAATATTATCTTGCTCGTTTTTTAACATAAAAGTAAAATTCAAATATATTTTATGCTATTTTAGATTTTTTGACAAATAATTTAGTATTATACATACATATTACGCAAACTATACTTTTATTTGACTATCTAAATTAATTTCATTTTATATATTTAACTTTGACTTCCATACAAATCAATAGAAATGAAATGATACTCTATACTTTGATTTAAAATGTATTTATCTAAATAGAATTACAATAGTTCTTAATTAATTATTAAAGCAAATACTATTTATGAAAATATAATATTTTTTTATTAAATTATTAAATGGACATATTTTTGAATTGCTGGACTATTGTAAGATTGTTGCGGAAATTCATGGTAAATTGTTGAATTGTTGGACAACATTTTTTATCAGAAATGCATTATATATTAAAAATTACTTATAACGTTATTATCTACATATAATTTAAAATTTTCTTTATGTCATTGTAAAAATTTTATTACATATTTATAGTAGGCAAATAATTTATTAATGGTAATTTTTTAATAGATTAATTTATTTGTTTAGCTAGTTTAAGAAATGTAACACTTGTTTCACAGTAAGGTATAACATTTTTCATAAATTCCCGTTTTATTCGAATAGGATAATAAAATAAATTATAATAATTTTTTTCACAATTATGTATTTAAATATTTTATTTTGTTTATTTTTTTAGAAGGTGAGAAATTTATACAAAAGCTGATCAGGTTGACTGGCAGAGAGGTTAACAACTCAAATTAATTTATTCATTATTTAATACAATTTTTGTAGTAAATAAATGTGGCATTGCTTAATTATTTAAATTTATTTTTACATTTATTTAAATGTTTTTAAAAAATATAAATTACATACTTAATTGCTTTGTAGCAAAATTAATATACTATTCTATAAACTTTCAGTAATTTCAATTTACTTGTTCTGTGTAAAAAGTTTACACCTTCCCTTTCATTCATCGTAACTTTATTTTTAAAAGATTAATCTTTTGTTATTTTCGAATCATTAAACTTTTTTTAATCCGAACACGATCAAGTACATCCTCAATTTAAAAAAATAAAAAAAAACCAAAGTTATAGAGGTGTCGAAAAAAGGATTTTTTCGAAAAGATCATAAAATAAATAAAAAGAATTTAAACACCTGCCTACATTTTTTCCTTATTTTTAATTGTTGTAAATTGATCATCCCCTTTTTCTGTTTTTGGCCTTACATTATTGCATCATCTTTGTTCCCCTTAAAAAGACTACTTTTTACCCCTTCTTTAGCTTTTCTGCTAATTCATTCTTATTCATACTTTGCTTCACTTCATTATTCTGCTTTACTTCAATTCTTCTTCCCTAATTTTACCTTTTTTGCCAAACTTTGCTTTTGCTTTTAAAAATATAATTTTCTATAAAACTCTTTTTTTGCTTATATTGGAAACTGTTGAATTAAATTAAAATAAATTGCTTTAATTATTTTTTATTGCCTGAAATCTTGTTGAGGTAAAATTTTGCTACAAATTTGCATATATCGCGCACATACTTCCCTCTGTGCCGCGACAAGAGGTTCGAAAATTTGAGTCTGGGGAGCGGGGGGCTATAGCCCCCCTTGCTATAGCCCCCCTTGTAATAGGGAAAATAAAAAAATTAAAAAAGCCAAAAAACTAAAAAATAAACCTTGTGTCTGTAGTAGAAACCTCGCCATTCATTGTAGAATTCTCGCCGTCTTGAGATATTAAGAAATTTAAAAATTTTTAAAAATTAAAAAAATTCTAAATTTTCCATAAAAATTATAATTTTTCGTTAATAATTGTTGTTGATTATTGCTAATTGTTGTGGTAGACCATCTAAAGAACAAAGAAAATGCTTAAAACAAAAAAAATAAACCAGTTCCTTTCCAAAAATTTCAGTACATAGCAGGAAAAAGCACAAAAGATTGATTATTAACTTAGTGGGACGAATCCGCGTTTTTTGTTCAGGGAGACGAATCCTAGTTGGACGAATCCGCACTTTTTGTACATTGGGACGAATCCGCGCTTTTTGTTCAAGGGGACGAATCCGAGTGGGCCGAATCCGAGCGGGACGAATCCGCACTGGGACGAATCTGAGTGCACCCATTTGGTAATTTTTGACTGATAATAGTTTGGTAATTTTTGACTGGTAAAACTGGTAATTTTTCTATGAATATGTTTTTAAAACTCAATTATTAATATTTTGTTCAGTCTGCAGTTCTTTTTTCCCGAAATAGTAAAACGATTATGGCGAATTTATTGCTAATATAGATTTTTGATAGAAATATGATAATATAGATTTTGCTAATATAGATTTTTGATAGAAAATACTTACTTATTTTTGCCAAGCCTTTTGCCACCCGACAAAATGCCACGCGACAAAATGATTCACAGTATATCGTTATTTTTCTTTATTTATGAAATTATTTTTAATTATATTAAAGTTGTAAATATTTTAAATTTTTAAAATCTATAAATTAAATTGACACCTCAAACTTCACTTGGGTAATTAAACAGTTTAAAATTAATAAATTTAATAAATTTAAATATTGATAAAATAACTAATTAAATATTAATATTGAATATTAATATCATCTTTATATTATTTTATTTTTACATGTTTTCTCTACTCAAAAACATTAGATCATTTACAATTGTTTTATCAACAAAATTTTTTCAGATTTTTATTTTATAACTGTTTATATTCTAACAGGGATCGTCACCTATCATTAGATTTATTTCTTCATCCAGAAATAGTCAATCTCTTTTATTAGCACAAGATGCAAATGGAATAGCAATAGATGCAAATGGAATATTCCGAGTAAAAATAAATTTATAAATCATCTCTTCACAAACTAGGTTTGAATGCTCAACAAAAATATAATTTATTATTTTATAATTTATTATTGGTGTATTTGTTTCTTATAAATAAATAAGATGTTAATTCTTATTTGTATTAATCGTTTTTCAAAGACATTAAGTATTTCCCCAGAAAATCCTAAAATTTTACTAAATTTTAGCTTACTATCTCAATAAATACAATTTTAATCATCTGAAATTTCAAAATCATTTTTCCTAAATTTTACATTATGAATTATTTTAAATATTTTAATAAATCATCACAATATTATAAATTAGCATTATATTAGCTTGTATTTAATTTTTTATATCAAAATTGGATAAATAGCATTCTGAAATATTTTATACTGAAAAATTTTCATTGAAAAAATTTTTTTTCGGCAATTTTTTAATTTTGCTTATCTGTATTCTGTCATGATATGGCATTCAATTTTAATTGTTTAGGATCATAGATATATTTATAATTTAATTCTATAAAATACTAGATTATATAACGTTTTATGTTGTTGGTGTGGATATAATATTTGCAATTTTTTACCTGCTATTATTAAAAATTAAAATATGGTTTAATTATTTAATTTTTTCAACTTTATTTGTTTTGAACGGCGTGTTATTACTACATTAAACTTGGGTTTAATTCAATTTATTTCAATTTAAATAATTTTAATTTATCAATTTAATTTTAACTTCTGCCTAATTCAAAGAAAGGAGTAATATTTAAAAATATTTATTTATTTTAATTATTTATTTTAAACAATAATTTTATAACCCAACCAGAATAAAAGGATAATTTTTCTTTATAAAGTAATTAATAATAATTACGAAATTTAATAATTAATTAACGATTTGAAAAATAAAATCTATTAAAATGTTTATTTTTCAATTTTTGAATTTTCAATATCTTCACCATTATTTTTAAATTACTGACAAGCTTTCTAATTCAAATGAGAATTTACGCACGTCTCCAATAGTCATGCAAGTCTTTAAGTTTGTAAGGCGAGTGTGTAGATTAAATTTTTTGAAATTTTATTTTCATTATAAATTATATTTCCATGAAAAATTATTATTTTCAATAAAATCATATTATGATTTTATTAATTTTTTGCAATAATTCTAAGCAGGACAGACTAAACTCTAAAAATAGCTCCAAAAGTATATTCATACTTATAATTACATATATTTATTTTTTAAATTTTTATAAACTGAGAACTGACAAGAAAAGGGGTGAAAAATTACTAATTTTATTAAAGTTTTGAGAGGCGGGTTTGGTGTTCAAAAAATTGAACTCTTTTTTTTGAAAACAATTGTTTGGTGCATGTACATATTATCTCTAGCTTTTCCCTTAACGTGGGCGACGGCTAACAATTATTCCCTCCTTAATTTTTACATTGTACTTTCAATTTTATTTTATTTTATATTTTTTATTAAATATTTTATTTAAATATTTTTGGAAATTTTGGGGAATTTCTTCGAAGAGTATGTATAAAACATACTTTTACTAATTTTTAATTTTTAGGGACAGAATCCCGTTAACTATCTGAATTGTTGAAAGAGATTTTTCTCCCTTCTGCGAATAATTTTTTAAATTCAAATCACAGAAATTTTTTAAAAATTCTATTTACATTTGTTACAGATGCAAATGGAATATTTCGATTAATAATAAATTTATAAATTATCTCTTCACAAACTAGCTTGGAACGCTCAACAAAAATATAATAATATAATTTATTATTTTACAATTTATTATTATTATAGTTTATTTTTTTATTATACATATATAGGGTGATTTGATATATTTCTTATTTGTATTAATTGTTCTCTACAATCTCAAGTATTTCCCCTGATAATCCCAAAATTTAACAAATTTTAGTTTAACATTTCAATAAATATAATTTTAATCAACCGAAATTTCTCAATGATTTTTCATAAAATTAAAAATTAATTTAAACCTTAATTATTTAATTTTTCAACTTTGTTTTGAACTGTGTTTTCACCACTTTTAAACTTGGAGAATTATTTTTAAAAAATACAATTTTATTGTTATCATATTATTTCTTATTATTTGCAACTTTAACTATATTTTCTAATATTTGACTTATTTGAAAAAACTAATTTTCTTGAATTTAATATATAGTTTCTATCTATCATTTAATTTAATATAATTTTTAGTATATTTATGATAATTTTTGCTAATAGTTTATTTTTATCAATTCATTTTAATATGTTTGGATCATCGTTGTTCGAAATGTGTTGTCTCTAAATACCACTATAATTATTTAATAACATTTTTTAAATATAAATGTTTAATAAGTAGTATGTATTTCTATTAAATTCATTTCATAAATATTAAACGAAATTTATTAATTAATTAGTGAGATAGAAAATAAACCTTTAAAAAAGTTCTTTTTCATTTTTTATTATAAATATTTTTAGTAAGCTATAATAACTTCTGTTATGTAACTTTAAAACAAAAAATTTGATTTTAATAATTTAAAATTTTTAACCCCAATTTGAAAAGTAGCTCTTTCGAAAAGCAAAAAAAACTTTTTTTGTTTTTTAAATTTTAAAAATCTGTTTTTTTAAAAAGTTAGAATCTTCCCACTTTTGGCAAAATTGGCCAATATTTTTCCAATTCAAAAATTCTCCAAATTTCTTCAATTATTTAATAAATGGATTGCAATTAATTAATTAATTAAATTATTGTAGTTAAGTGTAGCTGAGCCCCCAGAAAATGTAGTAGCAATTGATGTTTTTAAATTTAATTTAATTTAAATAATTTCAATTTAACAATTTAATTTTAATTTCGGCTTTCAATTTTATTTTATTTTATATTTTTTTATTAAATATTTTATTTAAATATTTTTGGGCATTTTGGGGAATTTCTTCGAAGAGTATGTATAAAACATACATTTACTAATTTTTAATTTTTAGGGACAGAGTCCCGTTAACTATCTGAATTGTTGAAAGAGATTTTTCTCCCTTCAGCAAATAATT
The DNA here is from genome assembly GCA_902706615.1 of Meloidogyne luci. NCBI lineage: Eukaryota > Metazoa > Nematoda > Chromadorea > Rhabditida > Meloidogynidae > Meloidogyne > Meloidogyne luci. The sequence continues at coordinate 95,721 of CACSLI010000274.1, read as the reverse complement.
TTTTAAATTTAACTTTTACACAAATATATTTATAATCTATAATTTTACAGTGTATTAACAATTTTATTTCTTTATTGTCTGTCTATAATTACTGAAAATTATATTGCTTAATATTATGAAAATAAAAGCAACTATAGTTTTATTTTTTACATTTTTATTTTTTTATATTTTATATTCATACATATTTTTTAGCTATTTTTTACTATGATGCCGTTCCTATGGAATGGAAGTCAATTTTCTGCTTCATACAATACTTTTGTTGAGCAGTCAAGAAAGCTGCTAGGAATGGGAACACAAAAATATTGGCTTTCACGTTATGAAATTTAACTTAGTAAATTTAAAAAAATTATAATAAATTATTATAAAAATAAATTATAATTTAAATTAGTAAATTTAAATTATTAAAGTAGTAAAATTTTTTAATTATGATAGTTTACTGATAAAATAAATAATTCTTTAATTTATTTAATAAAAATAAAAATCCACAAAGTCTCTCATATAAAATTTTTGAGTTTAGTGGCTACGTTTTAAATTTGCATTCTTCGAGTTATGATCAGTGGATTTCCAAATGAATTGATATTAGAATTACTTATTAGTATTATACCACTTAGATTTATTGTTCGAATCCACCCAGGAGTGCCATGTCGTGTTATTAATTATTTATTTTTTCGATTTATCTATCAAGCTAAATTAAGTTCTAAACCTTTTGCTATTAAAAATGGAGAATAAATACAAACACAAAAATTGTGATGAAATTTTCGCTCAAAAAGTTCTAAAGACGTCCTGAATCAAATAGTTTATTTTTGATCAACCATCGCAAAGTAGATGACGTTTACGTTCGTTTGAATCAGTAATATGTCTTTTACTTTTAACATTTAGACATTATAATTAATTCTTTTTTTATTTTTATATATTATGAAATGACATGACGAGACAATTTTTATTTTATTAAAATCATAATTTTTTAAAGTAGCATTAAACTTTTTAAATTAAAAATTATTTGATTGATTTTAAGGCTCAAAAATTATAAATATTTAAATCTTATTTTTTACTCATCGCCAAAATATTTTTATTTGCTTTATTTAATCCTACATTCGAATCGTATTATAAATATTATGCTTCTATAATTTTTATTTCATTTAAATATGAGTATTTCATCAAATTTAATTAATTTAAAATTTAATTCATTAAATCTTATAAAATTTATGTTCGGTACACTTCATTCTTATGCATGATGAGGTTCTTGAGTATTTTTAACCTAATACAAAAAAATTAATATAAGAAATACAGTCTAAGAACGTTGGCGTATTGCTCTTTAGCATGATAAAATCGAATTGTTTGGTTATGTATTTTACTGTGGTGATGTAGTTAAATCTATCATAACCAAAAACCATTAAAAAATTTCCTTTAAAAATAAATTGTTATATATAAATTATTTATATATTAATTAAATAGGTATTATATTAATTAAATAGGTATCGGGTTTCGGGCGGTAACCCTGATATGAACAACTAGTGAGGGGCTTAAATAGTCCAGAAATTGGGAGGGCCCTTCTGCAAATAGTCGGCTAAATTCAAAATACAAAAATTTTTTAAATTCTATTCACATCTGTTAAGTATATTTTTAGTTTATTACATATTTAGACTTATTTGATGAATTTAAATTTTAAATTGACAAACATTAGTCTAAAATAATAATATTTTAGATTCCAAGCCCTTTTTAGACACAACTTTAAAAAGATGTATTGATAATAGCTTTTTATTATATTTATTTAGAACAAATTAATGTTTTTATTTAATTACGTTTATATCTGAATCTGTTCTATTGTTGATAAGCTTCTGAAACGCGCTAAATATAACCTAATATTTCATTATGCTATTTTATATTAGCTAAATTACCCATTTATTTATTTTTTACGACCTCCCCATTTTGAACTATTTTTCGATATTTTAATAAATTATTTATAATGTCTTTTAATTATTTAAAAGAGTTTATCTAACATTTTTATACATACATGCTTACATCGAGACATTTTTATCAATTACTTTTTTTATGCATATATTGAAATGGCGAGACAATTTTTATTGTTAATAAAATCATATCTTTTTAAATTAGTTTAAAAAAATTTAAATAAAATTTTTTTAAACCTACAATGATAACATTTTATGGCTATGATATCCGCTAAGAATTTGTCTCGGAATGCCTTGGCCGGTGCTTCCTTTATGTGTCTTTATGTGAATCGAGTTTATTCTTTTTACTTAAACTTGAAGAAATTAACTATGTATAAAATATGTATTTTTAAATAGGCCATTGGAATTTTTTTATGAGTACTTATATTATAATTATGTGATTTCTAGTTAAGTTTATTACAATAAATAAATTTTATTAATATAATTTTAATTATTAATAAATTTATATTTTGTTCAACAATAATATATTAATAAATTTATTTTTGTTCATTAAGAACAATTTCCACATTGGTCGGGTTCCAAATTTTCCTCTTCTTCAAAAATAAAATGTCAACTTGGGTAATTAAAACTGTTTTTTAAATAAAAGATGTTTATTTTTTAAATCTTTTATCTTTTTACTATATAAATGAAAACATTGGCAAAAATTTAATTTATTTATAAAGTGTGAGCCAAAAGAATGGGAAGTGGTAGCTGTAAACTGTGCTGGATTAAGAAAATTAAATCCAGTAATAGACCAAATTAAATAACAAAGATTTTTAACAGTTTATTTTTTCAACAATTTAGTTTAACAAATATTTTTCAACAATGTTTATTTTAAGCAAGGACCAAAATTATATCGAAAAAAAGGGTTAGGACAAAAAGGAAGTGAATATATTTTTTTGGAAAAAAGGGGGAGAAAATGGGCTGGGCCAGAAACGATCAAATTAGCATTTTATTTTATTATTTTTTAAAGGGAAAAAAGGGCAAAACACATTTTTTTCTTTTTTCACATCAAGGATGTGACAAAACATTTAATTGAATATTTCATGATTATATGTTATTTTTTGTTAAGTTTCTTTCAATAAATAAATTTTATTCATATTAAATTATCTATCTGGTTTTACATATTTTCACAGATTTTTTTCAATATTTTGACTTATCAAGAAAAAGTAATTAGATAATTTAAAAATTTTTCCGTTCAATTAATATCTAATTTAATTATTTTTCATTTTTATAAATTATAATATTAAGATATTGAAATATAAATTGTTTTCAGTTCGTTTTTATAAAATAAATTATTTTTAATATGTATGTTTATTTTATTTGTTGTGAAATTTAAACAAATATTTTTATGCTTCCGATATCTTAAAATAATTGCCATTGTTTAACATTCATTTAAAATATTTTCGTTTGAAATTTTTTAAAGTTTCTTGCTTTTACTTAACTTTTTTAAGCTATTCAAGGAAAAGTTAACAATTTAATTACGTTTTTGTGTTTTTATGTTATAATTAGAACTTAAATTAAAGTTTAATTATATATTTAATTTTTTTAACTTTGTTTTTGAAACTGGCTTCCTTCTTATTCTTCTTCATATTAAACTCTAAAATTTTTAAGAATTGCAAATAATAACGAATAACTTTGTCTTTATTTTCATATTAGAGGGCAATTTTATTATTTTAGATTTATAAATAATATCTCCACCAATAATTATTTTTAATAAAATAACTTTATGATTTTATTAAACATTTGCAATTATAAAGTTGTTTTTTTAATATGTCTTGAAAAATATATTCATTGTTGAAATCTTCTATTCCAATAAGTCATGTTTTTTTAAGTTTATCTAAAACTAATACATTTTACTGTTTAAAAATACTAATTTTATTTTTTTCTATAATTCGTGAAAATTATTATTGTTTTTTTAATATTTAATTAATATTTTAATATTTTTTTATAAATTGAAAGCAACATAAATTTTATTTTGTATTCATCTTTATTAAGTTACTAAAATCTTTATAATAATGATAATTATTGATAAAACAAATTCTATAATTTATTTTAATAAAAATAAAAATCTCCATAGTCTCTCATATAAAATTTTTTGAGTTTAGTGGAAACGTTTTAAATTTGAAGTCTTTGAATTATGATCAGTGTAAAACCACATCAATCAATATTAATAACACTTACTAAGTAGTATTATAATACTTTAATTTATTGTTCCGTCGACAATATACCAACATTTCTTAACATCTTATATGTATTTTAATATTTTAATTATTAACATTCAACATTATTAAGCATCAACATCTAAAAATAATTAAAACTGATATTTGATTAAATGATGCAAAAATTATTATAAAGGCTGGTGATTCGAATCCGACCAGGAGCGCCATGTCGTATAATTAGATTTATTTTAATTTATAATTTAGTCGTTGTACAAATTTTTATTTCAAGTACAACAAATTAATTTAGTAAAGCCAGGCTTTTATTATTCAATATTTTAGAAAAATAGGAGAATGAACAAGTAATTAGATTATTTTATTTTTTCGATTTATCTATACTTTATTATGATATGATAAACAGTTAATTTTTTAATTCTGATAATTTTTCATATATATATATATATATCGTTTAAAAATACTATTTTTTATAATATCATTTCATTATTAGCATTCTATTAAAACTAGTTTAACAATTTTTGCACCACACCAAATTAATTGATAAGTCGAAAGAATAATTTTTGATTGTTGATTGAAAGAATTTTTTTTTATAATAAAATATTTTTGAATTGAGAAGTAAGATTATATTGTTTAATTAGGCTAAAATTTAATTAATGGCTAAAATTTAATTAAATTTTAGCCATGAGAATTACATATTTTAGTAGAGGGAAATAAAAATTTTATATAACAGTTGATTGGTTTTAAGCAATAATCTTATTTGTATTAAACAAAAACAAATATTTGTTTTTACACAATAATATGGTAGAAAATATATATTTTTATATCAAGAAAATTAAATAGAATTAATTTCAATTTATTGATAATATATACGGGCACATTTAAAGTTTATTATTTCTAATTAAAATTTTTAAAAAAATGAATCGCGGGGTTTTGTAAAAAATGAATCAGCGCCGTAAGACCTCCATGTAATGTGAATTTTTCGGGTATCCCGTTGGGTCCCTCACGGTCCAGTGAAGGACCTGGAGGGACGCGGGTACCAGCGGTAATTTAACTCTAGAAAACTCTTTACAAAAAATTTTATTCTTTTAATTTATTTAATAAAGGAGGAGAAGGAAAAGACAAACTTTTTCTTTTTGTAAAACGGAAAAAGTAAAAGTGATTGTTAGGATTAAGGTTTGGCTTTTTCCTCACATAACGTTAGATTAATTTCTTCATCCAGAAATATAGTTAATTTTTATTATTAGCATATACTCATTATCTTTAAAATATTTTTGATTTAATATTATATAAATAATTTGTGATTTAATATATATCTCTATTTCGTGATTTAACAACCAATTAATTTTATAATTTCTAAAGTATTTATGTATTTGAAAATTTTTTATATGTATTTCACTATGGATGTGCACATGATAAGAAAAATTTTATTTTATATAAAGTTCTAGTCGGGGCGACAAAAGTTTTATTTTCGTAATGCATATAGTTATTTAATTAAAGCTATAAAACAATGAGTAATTATATCAGTGAGACATTCTTCAATTTTTGTTGATATACTATTCCAATGGCAGATCCTTCTACAACGGTACCAATCACAAACACCGCCAGCTACCATTGTAGTAACAAAACCACTTTTTTATATTAGATTTCGATTACATAAATTGAACTTCGATTCATCACTGCAAAGTACATTACCCCATTGTTCAGATGTCCAGTCCAAGTCTTTTGATTTATAATTTTTAATATTAAAAAAATTATACATATTTATATTCACATTTATATAGTTCTTTCTTTTGTTTCTAATAATAATTTTTAAAATATATTTTAATTAAATTACTTTAATGATCATCCCAAACAAATTATATTTAAATCCAATATATTTTTTAAAAATTTCTCTAAATTTTACTGGAAACTCAAATACTTTCATTAAAATAATTTATTCATGAATTTTGTGAAGAATGGTGACATTCTCATCTGATAGCAATTTAGCGCTAATACGCGAACTCATTATACTTTAACAAAATTTATAATTTATACTTTTATTTCATTTAGACAATTTTGTGATATTTTTCTATTATAATATTTACTTATTTATTTACTTAAAAACAATAATAATTCAAAAAACTATAATAATAACAATAATTTTCCCTTTGTTAAGGAAAAATTCTACGAAAAATGATAGAAAAAACTTAAAACTATATTTTTTAATAATAATAAAAATTAAATTCATTATATCACAGTGATAAGTATAACCGGTAAATCATTAATTTTATAAATTTTTTTACACGCTGATGCGTGACATTTCATTCAATTTCACTCGAAATATAATTTTACTAAAAATTCTATTAATAAAGTTTTCGCAATAATTTCATTAAACTCGCATATTTTATTAAAATAATTTATTCGTGAATTTATAAAGAATGATGACGAACTCAATGTAATTTAACAAAATTTTTAAATTATTATTTTCATAAGATTTAGAAAATATGCTGTTAATTACTTTATTTTTTGTTATTTTATTAATTTAGTTTAATTAATATTATGATATTCTCATCAAATAAGATTTTATTTAAAATTTTTCGTTTCTACTGTTTATGATTAGTAAATTATTAATTATAATATGAAATCTTTAACAAACGGATGCGAGTTTACCTTAACAACAGCCTGAAATATATACGGTTAAAATTTTAACAATTTAATAATCAAAGCAATATATAATTCAAACCGGTGCAGGTTTTCCCAGCAGAGATACATCTACATAATTATATTTTTAAATAGTGAATTTTTCATTTTTTAACTACAACTCTTCATCACAAATATTATTCACATTCGGGATAAGTTCCAGTTATTTCAATTGCACAGAAAACTACATTTTTATATATTTTAATAAATTTTTATACATTATTATTTAAAAGTTTTTTTTATTTTTACTTTAAAGTATTTCAAAATATTTATAAAATTATTTATATAATAATTAAATAGGTATTATATATATTTTTCTTCAATAAATTTGTTGCTATTTTATTTTAGCGTTATTTAATAAAATAAATTTTTTATTGATTTAAAAATTAACTAATAAATTTTACTACTTATATAATTATTCTAATTGATCATCCAAATTGTTCGGAAGGTATACTCAATATTCTCCAATTCTAAAATTATATATCTCGGTTTGTTTAATGCTCAATCATTTGACATATTTTATATTAATTAATTTCATATTTATTTTTCTTGATTTAAAATCACTCATAGGTAATTTATATTTTAATTTAACAATATATCATTATACTTTTAAATTTTTATAAAAACTTTTATCTTTTAATTTATGCATCGTAATTTAATAAATTAATTTTCATTTCAAAAATAAAATTTCAATCAATTTCACTCAAAATATAATTTAATAAAAATTCTATTAATAAAAATTTTATTTTTAACCCATTCATTCTGCATGTAAAATTTTGCGAAAATATAGCAGCACTATCATACAGACGATGACTGATCGTTTCGTAACATCGATCATAGTTATTTTTAAAATCCATATCAAAGTTATAACTAATTTGATAATACATAATACAGAAAAAATTAATTACAATATAATTTCAATAGTTTCTATTGCGTTTTTGTCTCAAGTAATTAAAATTATGAATATATATTATTTAATTGCATTTCTGGGCATTTTAATTTAAATTAGACAAAATTTACTTAATAATATTCTTCAACACATTATTTTATTTTAAAATTTGTAATTTTAACTTATCTTCTTATTTTAAATGTAGAAGATTATCCAAAAAAATTATATTTTATTTAATAAAATATATTTGAGTTAATCTACACGTTGCTTCACTTCCACATAAGACTACAATTTTATATAATGTAATATACTAAACTTTTATATCAACTTTTTCTTTATAAATCAGATTTTAATAAAATCTTCATTTAACTAATTTCCGATTTCTATTTAATTTATTTCATTATAATTTTATCAATGAACTTAATTTCAAAAATAAAATTTCACTTAATTTCACTCAAAATATAATTCTAATAAAAATTCTATTAATAAAAATTTTATTTTTAACCTATTTATTTTGCCATCTTTAAATTAAACTCATATAATTTAATTAAAATAGTTTATTCATGAATTTGTAAAAAATGGTGACATTATCCTTTGATAGCAATTTAGCGTTAACACGCGAACATTTTAATAATTAATTTATACTTTTTTCGAATATTTACCTATATAACATTATTTTTACAATTAATATACAATATCTTGATATTTATTTAAGCTATTTATATTATTTTAATTTATTTAGATTTGTTTCACCGCCCTGCTGCAACTTTTTTATATTAAATTTATAAATAATTTCTTAGTAAATACATGTAAGTATTTCTAATACATAATAATAATATTTAAATAAATAAATACATATAACGATAATAGTATAATATTAACTGCTGATACATATTTGTATTTATATTCATATTTATATAGTGCAACAGATTTGTCGACCGCGCATTTAAAACTTTCGTAAAAATCCAGCCATTCTCGTCTATTTCCACCAAACTTCCTTATTATAGGGTTGGAAGTTGGTATAGAGAATTCTGCTTATTTTTATATTTATTAAAAGGATTCTGGTTATATTTTTCAGAATAGTTCAAATTTGTTATTAACATAATGTTTTTATTCGTCTATGCTAGTCAAATTGTTTTAATTATAAACAGCTCGTTTTAGTTTTAAACAGCTTTTATATTATTTATCTTACGGTATTAAAAGAAAAATAATTCTAAACTCATTAGATAAATTAAAATATACTTTCTAATTCATACATACTATACAATAAAATATATCGTAGAATTATTTCATATTTGCTGATATAATTTTGTTTTAAATAAATAATCGTTTTAAACAAAATATTTCTAAGCAAAATATAATAATTATTAATTTATTAAAATCATATTTAATCAAAGCTTCGATTTCTGAGGATTTTTCCTCATTTTGTAGTTTTTTGATAGGGCGATGAGGATTATTTTAAAAAATGCAGATTTGCGGATTTTTGTGGCCTTTTGAAGATTATGAGAATTTTTTATATTTTCTTGTAATTTTTAGGATAAAACGGCATTTTTTCTCTTAAGGCCTTCCAGAATCCTCAAAATTTTCGCCTTCGGCGCCAAAAATGGAAGAAATATGGCGTCTTGGCATCCCAAAATCCGCAAAATTTTCGCCTGCGGCGCTGAAATTGGAAGAACTCTGGCTTCTTGGTCTTCAAAATTCCCAAAATTTTCGCTTGCGGCGCAAAAAAAAAGATTTTTCGAATAACAATTCACTACAGCTAGGAACGGTGAAAGCATTAGCTCAAGTCAATTTTCCATCGATAGAAATCACTTTTCTAAACTCTGCATGGCATTTTGGAGGTATGCATTTAAATGTTAATTAAAATTTAGCACATTTAATTTATCCGAAGCGATAAACAAATAATCAAAAATTTAACAAATTCTTCCAATATAATCTTAAATCTTAAAAATTTAAAATATTAGTATTTTTTATTATCCAATTTAATATCTAAAAATTCAATTTTATTTCAAAATTTTATCTTTTTATTATATAATATATGAATGAACAAAAGATTTTTATCAATTTTTAGCATAAAAAAGGATCGTGGCACCAATTCGTGGCACCAGGTCGTGGCACTATATTCTAAATTTCCACAATAAAAATTTTATTTATGTTAAAAATTAAAAAAGAATAAATATGTATATGTATATAACATTATTGTTTAATTTTTTTAAATTATATCTGAAAGAAAGTGTAAAAGAATTTTAACTGTAATTTTTCATTAATACTGTAATTTATACTGGTCTTCATGAATTATGAGTTTGGATGGGTTGCGCAGGATTTTATTTTATATTAATTAATTTCATTTAATCCAAGCATTATTATTTTTCATGATTTAAATTCACTCAATGGTAATTTATATTTTAATTCAACAATATATTATTATAATAATGACAAATATTTTTTAATTATTCCGAAGGTTTAATTTTTTATAAATTTGGATTAGTTTTTATCTTATTTATGATACTGCTAAAACTATTAATTTTTGTATGAATATTAATTTTTATATATATATGTATTAAGATCAAAGTTGATAAAAATTTATTATTATTTAGCTCTCAATGCTACTTTAATCTTCACCAATATTTTTTGACTTGCGTTGATAGAGCTTTTCCGTTTAGAAGTAGTTCTTTTTCAAACTTTTTTGAAGATTATTGTCATCGCTCCCAAATTGTACGTTTTGTTGCACTTTTAAATTTATTATTAAAAATTTATTATTACTCTCAATACTACTATAATTATGTAATAACATTTTTAATGCATTTACTTACATTTTATAAATATAAAACTTTAATAATATTAGTATTTCTACATATTAGGTAAATTCATTTCTTAGAAATTAACCAAAATTTAATAATTAATTAATGTGTTAAAAAATAAACTTTTTAAAAAGTTATTTTTCAATTTTGATTATAAATATTTTAATAAGCTATAATATAATTTATTTAAAAAAACGTTGTTAAATTTTTATTAAATAAAACTTGATAAAAACATGTTAAACAAAAAATTAAATAATTTATAAGCTTATAAGACCAAGTACACTGATGTGCCTTCAATATCTTCTCCAATGTTTTGAATTCACTGGCTAGCGGTTTACTTCAATAGAGAATTTACTCACGTCTCCAATAGTTGAGCAATTAAATTTCTTTTTAAATTTATTTAAATTAAAATTATTTTTTAAATTTAGTTTATACTATTATATAAATTATTATTTTCGAAGGTCTTTTTTTGAAGAAAGAAAATTGTGTCATTATGTCAAGATATCAAAGGAGAAATAAAATTTATTACACACAATTTTAATTTATTAATAAATTTTGTTACTTTTGTGTTAAAAATTCGTACAGGGCCATAATTTGGTTGAATCGTCGATCTAAATATTACAGGTTAATTTTTAATATAAATAACCCCAGAAACCCTAAACTTAAAATCAAAAACAAATTAAAAATAATTTTATCAATTGAAATTAAATTATGTGAAAATAATATTTTTGTATGTTGAAAAATAATAGAATTTAATAGAACATTTTTAATAGAATGGATACTTAGGTAGGTGGGCGGATTTGAGTTGATAATTAGAGCCAGTAATGTGTGAGGCGGAGTCTAAGAGAGAAAATAAAATTCAACAATTTAATTATTAAAATAAAAATAAATCAAATAGGAATACTTGATATTTTGATTTAATAGCTTTATTATCATGATAATTTTTTCACATTAACATTTTAAAACCAACTAAATTTTCACTTTTTACTTTAGTTACATTAATGATATATTTAGGATTATTTTTAAAATTATAATTAGAAATCAATCAAAATTATATTTTTTAAATTTTATTGTTGAAATTGTGTTTATACTTAAATTTTAAACTCAATCTTGAACAATAAAATCTATAATTTTTTATAAACAAATTAGTTACTGAATTTCTCAATAATTAGACCAATTAAAATTAATCTGAGATCTTTCCATTTAACGTGTAGAATAAGTTTTCTCTGGTTTATAAATATTTTAAATTATATGTACAAAGATTTTTATTCTTAATTTTTGAATAAATTTCATTTTCATTGCAAAATCTCGGAAAAACTTGTCCGGTAATGTTTCCTAAAGTTAATTGCTTTTTAAAATTTATTTTCTTTTTTAATCTTAAATTTATAAATAATTTCTTAATAAATACACGTAATAATACATTTTTTAACTATTTACATACATACATTTTTTAACTATTTTGTACATATTTATATTTATATAATTTTTTAATTCTTTCTAATTCTTTTTTTCTATTATGAATTTAAAGTATATTTTAATTAAATAAATTCGGTTTTACTCTGATGAAATTGCTTTTATTGTTATAGTTTACCATATTTAAAATAATGTTTATCAATTCTTCTTATAGAATCTTTTATTTTTACTATATTACATGTTAACATTTTATTATATTTAACTATACTTAATTTAATAATAAATTTTATGTTTTTAGTGTTTGAATTATTATTCATATTGATTTTCAATTAATTAAAATTTAAATTATAATATTTAATCTTATCTAATTTATTATAATATATAGCATCAAACTTATTCAAAGTCTAGATGTTATCTAAATATTATTTTTTGGGTATTAATTGTGGCTTTCTGATTCGTGTGCCAAGTATATTCTCTCTTGCGATTAAAGTGTTAATTCTTTTAAAAGATGATTTATAAATAATTTTCATTAATTCTTCCTTAAATATATTTTTTGCAAAAAACATTTTGTAGTTGTTATATAATTTAATTTTAATAATAATAATTCAATTTAAATGAATTTAAACTCAATTTACTCTATTCAAACAATTAAACTATATTAAAACATAAAAATTACTTTTTTATAATAATAAACCAATAAAAAATAATTTGATAATTAAAAAATTTTTTCCGATCAATTGAATTCTATATTTAAAAAAATTATTAGTAATAGATGGCGTCCTAATGGATTTCTTTAAATCAGTTAGCTTCGCAGCCCCACTCAAAACTCGCCCTTCAAATAACTTCTTATCAACGACACTTATATCCGTATATTTATCCATTTAAAATAATTCTTAAATATATTTTTAAACTATTTTATTGAAATAAGATTATATATTTTATTTATTCATGAGTTTGATCTTCATGTATTGACTAAACTTGGTGACTAATGGTTAAATGATAAATTTTAGATCATAATTTCTAAGTGTGTAGCTTTTTGTCTTCCTATATTATTTTTATTCTTAATTTTCAATCATTTAATATTAAAAAATTTAACAAAAATTAACAATTTATTAAAATTTGTAGCAGTAAACAAGATGAACAATGTCATTTTCATTGATGTTGAGCTACATTATAATCGAAAATTAAATTAAGAGTAGATTGAAGTTCATTAAAATTTACATACTTATTTATTTTTATATCACATCTTTTATTTAGCATATTTATATTAGTAATATCAAATTTTTATTAATTATTGGATAAAGTTGAAATGTGTTCAGATTGATTACACTTGAGGAATTGTTTGATTAATTTAAATAAATATATTTTCTATTTTAAAATATTAATATGTACTAGGGTGTATAGCACGTTAGGTTTAAGAATTTATTTAATCAAAATTATTCACAACGAGCAAACTTTTATTAGAAAAACGTTCCAAAAACAACTTTAATATTATTAACTGGGGTTTTATAAAATTTTGAAATATCAATACAGATATATGCCTTAAATAATTCAACATAAATATTTTCTATATAAAAATTTATTCAATTTTTAACTAAGCCATTGTTCGTTTGTTTTTACTTGGTGGTGGTGTCAAGTGATCTAATCTAAATGTATTATCTTTAAATATTTAATATTTCGGAAATAATCATATATTTTTCAAGTTATAATTCAAGTTATAATCAAAAATTAAATTAAGAGTAACTTTTTAGCAAATTAATTATTAGTTAGTTTCCTTTCAAATTTGTGCTGTATATTCTTTTGAATTTTTTAATATTTCCAATTGTGCACTCCAATGAGTCTCAGACAATTTTTATTTAAAAATACTTTTTAACTAATTTTTCGAATTAAAGAATTTAATTTTATACTTATTTAAATTAAATGATTTTTATTAAAATTGAAACAAAATTTTTATTTAATTTTTATATCTTAACTGATTGAAAATACAAATGAAGAGTCATTTTAATATTTATTTATTATAATTTCATCCGAGGAAAATAAAATTTAATCGTTTGTATATTTAATATTTTTTAATTTTTAAATGTTTTTATAAATTCTTTACTTCATGTCCCTTTTGCAGGAATAATTCATCCACTACAAATTTCACTAATTTCAATTTCCATTTTTTCATCTTTAGCCTATTTCTCTAATGAACAAGAATGTAGAATATGGACAGCTTGATGTTTTCCACTAATCTACGATAAGAATTTAATTAAATCAATTAAAATTACTTTCATATTCAAAATTATTTTTATTTTTTTTCTTTATTCTGATTTAATCCAAAATTTGACCAACTATTAGTATCCAAATTAAACTCTTATAATCACAGAGTTTAATATTTTAATTTATAATATATTAAATTATAAAATTTTTAACTAGTGAATAAAATAATATTTATGTTATATTTTTAAAAGGATTTTGAAAACTAAATATTTTTAGTTTTCATCATCCAATTTATTTTTTGAATTTCTTTGTAAATTTTAACTATTTACTACAATTCTATCTTTTTAAACATTTAATTAATATTTAAAAATTTCATCTTTTTTTAATATTACTTATCTATTTATATCTTAAAACTTAGAATCAAACTTATTATTTTAAGTAATATCGTTATTTTTATTATTCCTGACTTTCTAACATTTAATAGCAGACCATTTAATTTTATATGCGCTTTTAAAAGTTTTGTACGTATAGGCATAGATCCTTGAATGTACATGTCCATATTTAATTACTTCTACTTCATTCATTACCATCTTTTTTAATAATGATTTAAAAATTTAAAATATTTTATTTATTTATATTGTTGTTTGATAAAAACATTTTGCAATAATATGTATATTGGTCCTATTTTTATATCAAATATTAGATTTTAAAGTTATAAAAAATTTGTTTTTTTTTCGACGGAGTTTATTTTTATAATCACTAAATAAAAATCGCGTTCTTACTTATAATTAATATTGTTGACTTATAATTAAACTTGTTTATAGTGTACTTATAATTAAACTTGTTTGTAGTTTTGTTTAATAAAAATATTTTGGAATATTATGTATATTGGTCCTATTTTTATATCAGATATTGAATTTTAAATTTATTAAAAAATTTATTTTTAATTTTCGATGATTATGATTATAATTGCTTAATAAGAATTGTCGAGTTTCTTACTTATAATAATATTGATGAGTTTATGTGTGATTGATGTTATATTTTTTATTTCGTATTCTTTTGTGTGAGATTTGGAAAAATTGTTTTTGGTTGCATGTAAGGTAGGTTAGATAAAAAGTACATATATCTATTTATTTTCATATGATTTAATAATCATCTCAAATAAATTGTCTTTAAATAAAATTTTGTTATTTTATAAAATTTCTCAGAATTTTCACTGAAGCTCCATTTTTTATTTTTACTTCCTTTTCAGTGTAAATTTTTTAATCATTATAATTCGTACATTTCTATTAGTTTCTATCTTAAATTTGCTTTTCATCAATATATCAATTATTGTTTTTGTTGAATGTGGTTAATAATTTAATATATCAATTTAATGTTGGTTATATTAAAATTCGAAATTTTTATGATTCTTTTAAAGTTATGATTAAGAATTCATTGAAGTGTAATTTTTCTATTAACTTAATTGTTGAGATTGGTTCCCACTCAAACGCAGTATATTCTTTTAAATTTTTTAATATTTTTTGCATTAGTACTCCTCTTCATCTCCAATATTGATAGATTTACTCCATCGCTTGAAAGAACTTCGCAGAACATGGAAAGAAATTTTGAAGATATTAAAATGTTAATTGAATATTAGCATATTTAATTTATCCGAATATTGTAGCGATGAATAAATATAATGTCAAAATTTAACATATTCATACAATATAATTTTAATTCCTTAAAAATTTAAATATTTTATTTTTTATTAAATTAATTTTACTACATACATATTTTTAAAAGAATTTGAAAATTTAAAATATATTTATTTTTTATTATCCAATTTAATTTTTAAAAATTGTAATTTTATTTCAAAATTTTTCTATTTACTATACATATAATATATGAAGTGACAAAAGATTTTTATTAAATTTTTGTATAAAAAGGATCCTAGTGTTCCTTTAATATTTTTTCCACCCACTTTTTCTATAATACATACTTTTTGGCAATAAATTCATTTGTTGTTTGTTTCAAGAAGAAATGAGAAATGAAGTTGTACCCAGATGAATTGTTTTTTATAGTTATAATTTTGCATGTTTAAAATAAATTTTAAATAAATTTTTTAGAATTTTTTAATCTTTGCTTATTACAGGTTTACATTGTATTAACGTTAACTATATTTATTTTATTTTAAATTTAGCTCACTGTTATTATTACAAATGTAGTTGAATTAAATGAAATCCTAGTTTGTTCCAAAATATTTTATATGAAAGTATAGTGAATATATCAATTGGTAAGGAGTTCCATAAATTTATTGAACTATTGAAAAGCCAATGTTCTGTTTCAGAAGTTTTATTGAGATCATGTTAATTAATTTCATTTAAAAGAAGCATTATTCATATTTACTGATTTAAACTCACTTGGGTGTAATTTATAATTTTAATAAACAATATATTTTTATAATAATGACATCTGTATTTAAATTATTCAGAAAGCTATTTTATTTTTTGTATAATGAAAATTTTTTTGGTTATATTGATTGGGAAAAAGTCCAAAAGTAGGGAAAATTAATGAATGCGAAGATATTGGAAAAACTAAAACACAACAGCCATTTACTTTAGATATTTTGCTGCGATAACACTGATTAAAATGTTTGCACAAATTTAAAGTTTATTTATATTTTTTCTAAATTTAATTTGACTTCTCAAGTTCTTTCTGTGCCCACACTTGAACGGATTTAACAGTCAAAAGCCTCGGCAACAATAGAATGTGTTGTCAACAAATTAATTAGATTCTTCCTTCTATTTCAATATAGAAAAATTCCTTTTAATTTATTTTTTCAATTTTATGCCAGAAAATAAATTTATAATTAAAGAGTATTAAAAAAGGATAAGAAATGTAAAACTGCGAACAGATAAAGTAAAATGGCTTGGCTTTTAGTAACGAGCGTAAAGGTGTGTCTTAGAGGAAGAGGAAGAAAAAACGGAAATGTTATGCGTTGTAATGTTTGTGGGAAAATTAAGTGGAAAAAATAAAAAATTGAATAAAAATAAATAATATATACCAATTTTAAAATGTTTAGTCAAAATTTATAGAATTTTATTAACAATTTTTCTAGAATATTTTTAATAGTTATTGTCTTTTTAAGTTATTTTTAAATATTAATTCGGAAAATCCTTAAAGCCAACTAGACTTCTCAGGGATTGAGCGAATTCTTCTACCGTTTCAATTAACATTTCTTATTTTAATTTTTTCAAATTTTAATAATTACTGTCTCCCAATTTACCTTTTTAATTAATTTCTAGCATTCTTCCATATCTATCTCACTTTATAGAATAAACAATAAATAAATTATATTACATATTCTTCATCTTCTTGTCTAATATTTTCTTTATTATGCTACATATAAATATTTAATTTCTTTGATTTTTTGGATATGTATATAATTTCTAATATTTATTTTTTTAATTTCAAATTATTTTTAATATTATTTTAATTTTATATATTTAAAACTATTTTATAATTTATTATTAGTATTTATTGTTTCTACACATTTCAAGTATGGCTCTTGATAATCTCAGAATCTTACCAAATTTTAGTTTACTATTTTTCAATAAATATATTTTTAATCAACTGAAATTTCAAAATAATTTTCCATAAATTTTAAATTATGAATTATTTTAGATCTTTTAATAAATCATCACAATTGTGCTGAAAAGGTAGATGCACAATACCTCGAAACTCAATTGAGGAGGGACAGGAGGGATTCGATCAGAACGAATCAGCTCCTTAAGTTTTATGGTCGACGGAGATATCCAATCTCCAGAAAACGAGTCCCTTAGAAAAACACAAACAAAACACAGAACACAATTAAAAAATATTTATTTAATCAAAATAATATTATAATTGAAGTGCCTCGGGGGAATATAAGCCGAGCACAAATTTGGGGCTGCCGGTCAACAAAGCAGGCCCTTGTGGTCTTAAAATATATTGAAATTCGAGCAAGTTAAATGGTTGGTAAAATTGATTGGCAGGGCTCAAAAAGCGCTGGCAATCAAAAGCAAGCAAATAATTGAAAAGCAAGTAAATGATGGAAACAACAAGTGATTAAAGGGAATTGGCCAGAGCATTAAATAGGGGACAAAAAATGGGCGGTAGAAAAAACAATGTTTAAAAGAAAAGTAAATTGTGAAAATGTGTTTTGGAGCGGGGAGAGATAAAAAATATTAAAATATAAATTAATAAAATAAATTGGGATTTAAAGTGCCCTTTTGGGCACAACAATATTATAAATTGAATTATGTTACGCTTGTATTTAATTTTTTATATTAAATTTGGACAATTAGCTTTCTGAAATATTTTAACACTGCAGACAATTCTTTTCAGGCATTTTTTTCAATTTTGCTTTTCTGTATTCTGTCAAGATTCGACATTTAATTTTAATTTCTTATCTTGATAGATATATAATTTAATTCTATAAAAATACAAAATTATATAACTTTTTATGTTGCTTGTGTTGATAAAATATTTGGAATTTTTTAACTGATATAATTATAAATTAAAATAAAATTTAATTAATTCATTTTTTCAACTTTGTTTTGCACAGTGTGTTTTTACTAGTAGACTTGGAGAATTTAATTTAAAAAATAAAATATTATCGTATCATATTATTTATTATTATTTGCAACTTTAATTATATTTTTTAATAATTTACTTATTTGAAAAAAATTCATTTCTTGAATTTAATATGTAGTTCCTCTCTATCATTTAATTTAATATAATTTTTAGTATATTTTTGATAATTCTTGATAATATTTTAGTGTTATCAATTCAGTTTGATATGTTTGAATCATCGTTGTTAAAAATGTATTATTATCTCTCAATATAACCATAATTATGTAGTAACATTTTTATGTGCTAAAATTTTATAAATAAAAAAGTTTGATAAAATAATTAGTATTTTTATTAAATTCATTTCATAGATATTAACCATAGTTATTAATTAAAAGAAAAATTTACACACGTCTCCAATAGTCGTGCAAGTTTTTAGTTTGTAAGGCGAGTGTGTAGATTAATTTAAAGGCAATTAATTTCCTAACAAAATCATATAATGAATACACAAATACACGAGTGAAATGTGGGCTTAAATAGGCCAAAATAGGGAGGGAACACATTAAATTATAAAACACAAATTAAATATATATAAATACAAATTTATTTTTTTAAAACATTTAAACAATTTGCTGTTAATTACTTTATTTGTTATTTTATTTTCTTAATTTAGTTAAATAATATTATTATAAAATCATCAAATATTTTAAGTGACTTATTTATTTAAAATTAAGTTATAAGTAATAGATAATAAAGTTAAATCGAAATTAAAAATTAATAAAAAATAAAAAGTTTTTGCAAAATATTTTAAAAAACGAATAAAAAATAAATTCTTTTGTTTTTTAAATAAAAGAGATTATAAATTATTTATTTTTATAAAACAATAAGAAAAATATAACTTATAATTTAATTATTTATATAATGCTGTTTAGTCTGGTCTAAACATATAAATTTCTTCCTTTGAAATTTATTTAATTTTTGATTCAATTAATTTCTTTCCAAATAATTAGAATTAAGTTTACTAATAATTAAAAGTAATTACTTTCAAGACGCATTTTTTATAGTCCTCTTCATCTTCATAAAGATCAATGATTTCATCGGATACGGGCTCATCAGAATCCTCAACATCATTTTTCTTTTCATAATCTAACTGTTTATTGGTATTATCATTTTTTGCCTGTTTTTTTTGTATTTTGTGTCTTAATAAATACTGGTGAATTTATATTAAAATAATAATAAATATTAATGTAATAAAATTTTTAAATTTCAAATATTTAAATCTCAAAAACTTTTTAATATTATTAGGGTTAGGATTTTTAGGCACTAAAAAGTTAAAAATAGGCGCCTATATAGGCACTAAAAAACTGCCAAAATAGGCACTAAAATCCGAAAAAAATGCAAAATAGGCAGGATTTTTTCGAGATTTTCTAATTTAAATTGACTAAATTTTATCAAAAAAAGATAAATTTAAGCAATAAACTGTTAAAGAAATTAATTTTGACGATCAGAATTACATATAAATTAATTTATACTAATTAATTTGTTTCCAAAGAAAATTTGATAAATTTTTCAGAAGTTAAAATAGGCAATTTTAGGCAACGATAAAACTAGTTAGAAAGAAGATATCAGTAAAATAACACCTGATTTGGACGTTTCAGCATCAGGCCTATCTAGGAAAAAAACAGGCATTTGCCTAAAAATCCTAACCCTAAATATTAATAATAAATATATTTTTTTGTAAAATGTACAATTTTTTCTTGGAATTGTCTATCAAATATCAAAATGATTTTATTTTATTTTTTATTTATTGAGCAAACCACTAGCGCATTTGCGCAATTATAGTGGTAAAAAAATACAAATAATAGTAATACAAGTAAAAAAAGTCATACAAATAAATTGAATGAAAATCAGTAAAAAAAATTGAAAATTGAAAAATATATATGTGAAACAAATATATAGGTTAAATTTGTAAATACCATTCAAAACTCAGTACATAGTTTTAAATTTTAATAATTACTGTCTCCCAATTTACCTTTTTAATTAATTTCTAGCATTCTTCCATATCTATCTCACTTTATAGAATAAACAATAAATAAATTATATTACATATTCTTCATCTTCTTGTCTAATATTTTCTTTATTATGCTACATATAAATATTTAATTTCTTTGATTTTTTGGATATGTATATAATTTCTAATATTTATTTTTTTAATTTCAAATTATTTTTAATATTATTTTAATTTTATATATTTAAAACTATTTTATAATTTATTATTAGTATTTATTGTTTCTACACATTTCAAGTATGGCTCTTGATAATCTCAGAATCTTACCAAATTTTAGTTTACTATTTTTCAATAAATATATTTTTAATCAACTGAAATTTCAAAATAATTTTCCATAAATTTTAAATTAAATTATGTTACGCTTGTATTTAATTTTTTATATTAAATTTGGACAATTAGCTTTCTGAAATATTTTAACACTGCAGACAATTCTTTTCAGGCATTTTTTTCAATTTTGCTTTTCTGTATTCTGTCAAGATTCGACATTTAATTTTAATTTCTTATCTTGATAGATATATAATTTAATTCTATAAAAATACAAAATTATATAAATTTTTATGTTGCTTGTGTTAATAAAATATTTAGAATTTTTTAACTGCTATAATTATAAATTAAAATAAAGTTTATTTTATTTTTTTCAAATTTGTTTTGAACAGCGTGCCTTTACTACTAAACTTGGAGAATTATTTAAAAAATATAATTTCTTATTAATTGCAACTTTAATTATATTTTTATATCTTGACTTATTTGAATAAATTAATTTCTTTAATTTAATAGTTTATCTCCATTAGTTAATATTTATTTAACTAAAAAAACTTATATTCTAACACAAAAATTTATTAATAAATAAATATTTATTTTATTGTTGAATTATGAAGGAATGAAGTGAAGTGAATGTATTAATCGTTGTTTCGTTCTTTTATTCTCTCTTCTTGTCCCTTTGAGCGCTTGGCTTCTAAAAATTAATAATATAAAATATTACGCTAAGGTTAAAAAAGGGAGAAAAAATCGTTGTCGTTGACAAAGGCCGTTGTGCCGCGACAACGGATCAAAGTAAAATTTTTATTAAAAAATATTTTAGTTTCAAAAATTTAATACTTTTATAAACACTTTCAGCCAAGCTTTTCATCATTCTTATAATAAAATCAGGTATTTCTTTCATTTTTGCTTTTGCCTCCAATTTCTATGAATTTAAAAATATTTTCGATAATTAATTTTAAATTAGATTTAATACTAAGAAATATTTTTATTATTAAAAAATAATTTCGTCATTCAAAATATTATATTTAAAATAATAAATTTTAGATTACCAACAAAATGATTTTTTCTTGAATAAATTCAATGATTTCATTGTAATATATTTCATTGTTATTTGATCAATGAATTTTCATTTCAAAAATAAAATTTCATTCAATTTCACTCAAAATATAATTTTAATAAAAATTCTTTTAATTAAAATTTCATTTTTAATTCATGTCTTATGCAATACCTTCATTAAGCAGCACTTTAGTTTAAAATTAATTTAAATGTGTGCTCGACCATTACAATTCTTTCTAGTACAAGTCCAAAATTGCGTTCGCCAGTCCGCTGATAATCCTTTTTTTATTATATCTATTGCATTTTTTTGTTTTTTAAATAAAAGAGATTATAAATTATTTATTTTTATAAAACAATAAGAAAAATATAACTTATAATTTAATTATTTATATAATGCTGTTTAGTCTGGTCTAAACATATAAATTTCTTCCTTTGAAATTTATTTAATTTTTGATTCAATTAATTTCTTTCCAAATAATTAGAATTAAGTTTACTAATAATTAAAAGTAATTACTTTCAAGACGCATTTTTTATAGTCCTCTTCATCTTCATAAAGATCAATGATTTCATCGGATACGGGCTCATCAGAATCCTCAACATCATTTTTCTTTTCATAATCTAACTGTTTATTGGTATTATCATTTTTTGCCTGTTTTTTTTGTATTTTGTGTCTTAATAAATACTGGTGAATTTATATTAAAATAATAATAAATATTAATGTAATAAAATTTTTAAATTTCAAATATTTAAATCTCAAAAACTTTTTAATATTATTAGGGTTAGGATTTTTAGGCACTAAAAAGTTAAAAATAGGCGCCTATATAGGCACTAAAAAACTGCCAAAATAGGCACTAAAATCCGAAAAAAATGCAAAATAGGCAGGATTTTTTCGAGATTTTCTAATTTAAATTGACTAAATTTTATCAAAAAAAGATAAATTTAAGCAATAAACTGTTAAAGAAATTAATTTTGACGATCAGAATTACATATAAATTAATTTATACTAATTAATTTGTTTCCAAAGAAAATTTGATAAATTTTTCAGAAGTTAAAATAGGCAATTTTAGGCAACGATAAAACTAGTTAGAAAGAAGATATCAGTAAAATAACACCTGATTTGGACGTTTCAGCATCAGGCCTATCTAGGAAAAAAACAGGCATTTGCCTAAAAATCCTAACCCTAAATATTAATAATAAATATATTTTTTTGTAAAATGTACAATTTTTTCTTGGAATTGTCTATCAAATATCAAAATGATTTTATTTTATTTTTTATTTATTGAGCAAACCACTAGCGCATTTGCGCAATTATAGTGGTAAAAAAATACAAATAATAGTAATACAAGTAAAAAAAGTCATACA
Source organism: Meloidogyne luci (assembly GCA_902706615.1). Taxonomy (NCBI): domain Eukaryota; kingdom Metazoa; phylum Nematoda; class Chromadorea; order Rhabditida; family Meloidogynidae; genus Meloidogyne; species Meloidogyne luci. The sequence goes on along the minus strand of CACSLI010000274.1, from coordinate 72,271 downwards.
AATAAATTGAATGAAAATCAGTAAAAAAAATTGAAAATTGAAAAATATATATGTGAAACAAATATATAGGTTAAATTTGTAAATACCATTCAAAACTCAGTACATAGTTTTAAATTTTAATAATTACTGTCTCCCAATTTACCTTTTTAATTAATTTCTAGCATTCTTCCATATCTATCTCACTTTATAGAATAAACAATAAATAAATTATATTACATATTCTTCATCTTCTTGTCTAATATTTTCTTTATTATGCTACATATAAATATTTAATTTCTTTGATTTTTTGGATATGTATATAATTTCTAATATTTATTTTTTTAATTTCAAATTATTTTTAATATTATTTTAATTTTATATATTTAAAACTATTTTATAATTTATTATTAGTATTTATTGTTTCTACACATTTCAAGTATGGCTCTTGATAATCTCAGAATCTTACCAAATTTTAGTTTACTATTTTTCAATAAATATATTTTTAATCAACTGAAATTTCAAAATAATTTTCCATAAATTTTAAATTAAATTATGTTACGCTTGTATTTAATTTTTTATATTAAATTTGGACAATTAGCTTTCTGAAATATTTTAACACTGCAGACAATTCTTTTCAGGCATTTTTTTCAATTTTGCTTTTCTGTATTCTGTCAAGATTCGACATTTAATTTTAATTTCTTATCTTGATAGATATATAATTTAATTCTATAAAAATACAAAATTATATAAATTTTTATGTTGCTTGTGTTAATAAAATATTTAGAATTTTTTAACTGCTATAATTATAAATTAAAATAAAGTTTATTTTATTTTTTTCAAATTTGTTTTGAACAGCGTGCCTTTACTACTAAACTTGGAGAATTATTTAAAAAATATAATTTCTTATTAATTGCAACTTTAATTATATTTTTATATCTTGACTTATTTGAATAAATTAATTTCTTTAATTTAATAGTTTATCTCCATTAGTTAATATTTATTTAACTAAAAAAACTTATATTCTAACACAAAAATTTATTAATAAATAAATATTTATTTTATTGTTGAATTATGAAGGAATGAAGTGAAGTGAATGTATTAATCGTTGTTTCGTTCTTTTATTCTCTCTTCTTGTCCCTTTGAGCGCTTGGCTTCTAAAAATTAATAATATAAAATATTACGCTAAGGTTAAAAAAGGGAGAAAAAATCGTTGTCGTTGACAAAGGCCGTTGTGCCGCGACAACGGATCAAAGTAAAATTTTTATTAAAAAATATTTTAGTTTCAAAAATTTAATACTTTTATAAACACTTTCAGCCAAGCTTTTCATCATTCTTATAATAAAATCAGGTATTTCTTTCATTTTTGCTTTTGCCTCCAATTTCTATGAATTTAAAAATATTTTCGATAATTAATTTTAAATTAGATTTAATACTAAGAAATATTTTTATTATTAAAAAATAATTTCGTCATTCAAAATATTATATTTAAAATAATAAATTTTAGATTACCAACAAAATGATTTTTTCTTGAATAAATTCAATGATTTCATTGTAATATATTTCATTGTTATTTGATCAATGAATTTTCATTTCAAAAATAAAATTTCATTCAATTTCACTCAAAATATAATTTTAATAAAAATTCTTTTAATTAAAATTTCATTTTTAATTCATGTCTTATGCAATACCTTCATTAAGCAGCACTTTAGTTTAAAATTAATTTAAATGTGTGCTCGACCATTACAATTCTTTCTAGTACAAGTCCAAAATTGCGTTCGCCAGTCCGCTGATAATCCTTTTTTTATTATATCTATTGCATTTTTTTGTTTTTTAAATAAAAGAGATTATAAATTATTTATTTTTATAAAACAATAAGAAAAATATAACTTATAATTTAATTATTTATATAATGCTGTTTAGTCTGGTCTAAACATATAAATTTCTTCCTTTGAAATTTATTTAATTTTTGATTCAATTAATTTCTTTCCAAATAATTAGAATTAAGTTTACTAATAATTAAAAGTAATTACTTTCAAGACGCATTTTTTATAGTCCTCTTCATCTTCATAAAGATCAATGATTTCATCGGATACGGGCTCATCAGAATCCTCAACATCATTTTTCTTTTCATAATCTAACTGTTTATTGGTATTATCATTTTTTGCCTGTTTTTTTTGTATTTTGTGTCTTAATAAATACTGGTGAATTTATATTAAAATAATAATAAATATTAATGTAATAAAATTTTTAAATTTCAAATATTTAAATCTCAAAAACTTTTTAATATTATTAGGGTTAGGATTTTTAGGCACTAAAAAGTTAAAAATAGGCGCCTATATAGGCACTAAAAAACTGCCAAAATAGGCACTAAAATCCGAAAAAAATGCAAAATAGGCAGGATTTTTTCGAGATTTTCTAATTTAAATTGACTAAATTTTATCAAAAAAAGATAAATTTAAGCAATAAACTGTTAAAGAAATTAATTTTGACGATCAGAATTACATATAAATTAATTTATACTAATTAATTTGTTTCCAAAGAAAATTTGATAAATTTTTCAGAAGTTAAAATAGGCAATTTTAGGCAACGATAAAACTAGTTAGAAAGAAGATATCAGTAAAATAACACCTGATTTGGACGTTTCAGCATCAGGCCTATCTAGGAAAAAAACAGGCATTTGCCTAAAAATCCTAACCCTAAATATTAATAATAAATATATTTTTTTGTAAAATGTACAATTTTTTCTTGGAATTGTCTATCAAATATCAAAATGATTTTATTTTATTTTTTATTTATTGAGCAAACCACTAGCGCATTTGCGCAATTATAGTGGTAAAAAAATACAAATAATAGTAATACAAGTAAAAAAAGTCATACAAATAAATTGAATGAAAATCAGTAAAAAAAATTGAAAATTGAAAAATATATATGTGAAACAAATATATAGGTTAAATTTGTAAATACCATTCAAAACTCAGTACATAGTTTTAAATTTTAATAATTACTGTCTCCCAATTTACCTTTTTAATTAATTTCTAGCATTCTTCCATATCTATCTCACTTTATAGAATAAACAATAAATAAATTATATTACATATTCTTCATCTTCTTGTCTAATATTTTCTTTATTATGCTACATATAAATATTTAATTTCTTTGATTTTTTGGATATGTATATAATTTCTAATATTTATTTTTTTAATTTCAAATTATTTTTAATATTATTTTAATTTTATATATTTAAAACTATTTTATAATTTATTATTAGTATTTATTGTTTCTACACATTTCAAGTATGGCTCTTGATAATCTCAGAATCTTACCAAATTTTAGTTTACTATTTTTCAATAAATATATTTTTAATCAACTGAAATTTCAAAATAATTTTCCATAAATTTTAAATTAAATTATGTTACGCTTGTATTTAATTTTTTATATTAAATTTGGACAATTAGCTTTCTGAAATATTTTAACACTGCAGACAATTCTTTTCAGGCATTTTTTTCAATTTTGCTTTTCTGTATTCTGTCAAGATTCGACATTTAATTTTAATTTCTTATCTTGATAGATATATAATTTAATTCTATAAAAATACAAAATTATATAAATTTTTATGTTGCTTGTGTTAATAAAATATTTAGAATTTTTTAACTGCTATAATTATAAATTAAAATAAAGTTTATTTTATTTTTTTCAAATTTGTTTTGAACAGCGTGCCTTTACTACTAAACTTGGAGAATTATTTAAAAAATATAATTTCTTATTAATTGCAACTTTAATTATATTTTTATATCTTGACTTATTTGAATAAATTAATTTCTTTAATTTAATAGTTTATCTCCATTAGTTAATATTTATTTAACTAAAAAAACTTATATTCTAACACAAAAATTTATTAATAAATAAATATTTATTTTATTGTTGAATTATGAAGGAATGAAGTGAAGTGAATGTATTAATCGTTGTTTCGTTCTTTTATTCTCTCTTCTTGTCCCTTTGAGCGCTTGGCTTCTAAAAATTAATAATATAAAATATTACGCTAAGGTTAAAAAAGGGAGAAAAAATCGTTGTCGTTGACAAAGGCCGTTGTGCCGCGACAACGGATCAAAGTAAAATTTTTTATTAAAAAATATTTTAGTTTCAAAAATTTAATACTTTTATAAACACTTTCAGCCAAGCTTTTCATCATTCTTATAATAAAATCAGGTATTTCTTTCATTTTTGCTTTTGCCTCCAATTTCTATGAATTTAAAAATATTTTCGATAATTAATTTTAAATTAGATTTAATACTAAGAAATATTTTTATTATTAAAAAATAATTTCGTCATTCAAAATATTATATTTAAAATAATAAATTTTAGATTACCAACAAAATGATTTTTTCTTGAATAAATTCAATGATTTCATTGTAATATATTTCATTGTTATTTGATCAATGAATTTTCATTTCAAAAATAAAATTTCATTCAATTTCACTCAAAATATAATTTTAATAAAAATTCTTTTAATTAAAATTTCATTTTTAATTCATGTCTTATGCAATACCTTCATTAAGCAGCACTTTAGTTTAAAATTAATTTAAATGTGTGCTCGACCATTACAATTCTTTCTAGTACAAGTCCAAAATTGCGTTCGCCAGTCCGCTGATAATCCTTTTTTTATTATATCTATTGCATTTTTTTCTCAAATAATTAAAATTATAAATTAATATTATTTAATTGCATTATATGCATTATATGCATTATATTGCATTATAATATCTTAAACCAAAGTAAAATGTTTTCCGCGCAAGTTTTTTATAGAAAACACATACAACATATATTTAAAATTTTATATAGCATTGACATAAGTAAACTTGAAATTAAATTTTTTCAACTAATTAAAATTTTATAATATTAAATTTTTTTAAATAAAAATTTTTGTAATGAAATTTTAAAATCAAAAGCCAATTTTACTGAATTCGACATAACAATGTTCTTATTTATGCAACAATTAAATCAAGGAAGAACCAGAAGATGAACAAAAATGAAGAAAAATTTACTTTTTGTGTTGAAATATGTGAAGACGAGTTTTCTGAGATTTTGCAATGATAATAATATTTATTCAGAAATTAAAAATAAAAATATTGTATAATTTTAAATATTTAAAAGCCAGAAAAAACTTATTCTACACGTTAGACGGAAAGAAGATCTCAAACAAATTTTAATTGGTTTAATTAATGAGAAATTTATTAACATATTTGTTTCCTAAAAATAATAGCCTCCAGCAACGTCAAGTGAAAGTGAACGTTTGTTTTCAACGGCTGGCCAAATTGTAGTAATTTAAGAAAACGATTACTTCCCGAAAATATCGAAAAATTGCTAAATCGAAAAAATAAAATAATATAATTATACGAAATGGCGCAACTTGTTCATTTTCTTGTTCATTCTCCTAATTTTCTAAAATATTGAATTTCTAAAATATTGAAATATTGAATGATTATCAGAAGAAAATGTATTTAGTACTATATAAACTATGTAAAATGTTACTCAACAAATTCACCCACAATCTGTACAACAAATGCAAATTTCAAAAAAAGTTTAAAAATTACATATTAAATTTAAAAAATTTAATTTTTTAAAATAAGTCAAAATATTAAAAAATATAATTAAAATTCGAATAAAAAAAATAATTATTCTATTATTTGCATCATGTCAAATCTGTGTAAATTCATCTGTGTAATTTGTTTGTGTCAAATCTGTGTAATTTGTTTCTCTTTCCAAACGATTGTTGCTCGAACTATCTGTAATTTCCAGTTCAATTTGTAAAATAACTGCTATTTAAATTTTATCTTCATTTCTATGTATATTTTTGTGACGTACCAAGCTAGATTTAGTTCTAAACCTCTTGATATATAAAAATTTATTTTACAGTTTCATTGCGGTGTAAACATTTTATTAATATTTTATTTATAATGATATTAACTTGAAAAATTTTAAAAAGGGTTTATTAATATAAAATATTTACCATTTCTATAATTTAAATTAATTTCAAAATTTTTGTAAATATTTGTAATAATCTTTTGTTTTGAAGCAGATTTTAGGCCAAAAAATCATTTTTAAAATATTTTAATTAAATGTTATAAGCTTAAAAAATTTTAAAAATTTAAATTTTAAAATAGAAAAATTTCTTTTTAATTAAAAAATTAACATTTTATAAATTTTAAACTTAATACTTTTTTAAAAGACAGTTTTAGCATTTTCTTCTTTATACATAGTTTCCATTATTTTAATTAATAAAATTGGAATTTAAATTTTCACTTCGTTTTGTAGTCAAACTAATTATATATTTCTATCAACTTTATTTTTTGGATAAAAGTTACCACTTATATAAACAGGCTTAAACATTAAGGAAATTAATTAATTATTAAAATAAATAGAAATATTAGAGGAATATGTATTTTGCTATTCTGAAAAGCGCATTGTAAATAAAAAATAAAAATAAATGAAAAAATTGTTTATAAACTAGAAATAGAAAAGAGGATATAGATTTTAATGCGATGAAATTACAGCAACCAAAAAAATTAGATTTTTATTATTTTATTTATAATGTTTTTTGGTGCTGCAAAAGTGGAATTATATTGTTTATATTATTTTTCTATTAATATAAAATTAATTTTTATTTTATAAATTATAAAATTAATATTTATAAAATTAATTTTTATCTTTAAACAAATATATAATTGATTGGGAATTAAGGCTAAAGAGCGATCAGAAAGAAACGTGAAGAAAAGTGAGTAATTGATAATTTATTTTATAAAGATTACACACCATATAATCCTGGTGATTTTATCTCCTTTAACGTTTCAACACGTAAAATTGTAGGATCAATCATCTTAGCTTTTGTAACAGAAATGAGAATTTTTAATAACTTTATGATTTTATATATACAATAAAGTATCTTCATTTTATAAATAAATATTTTTTATTTTATTTTGACCTTACTATTAATAAAGGCCTATTTATTAATTCAAAATTAACTAATAAATAATTACTATTATTAATTTTATAGGTTGTAATCACAAACTAATTATGCTTAATGACCAATTATTTTTTGATATGTATTGAAAAGCATATTCATTATTGAAATGTTCTACATATTACAATAAAACATGCTTTTTATTAATTGAACCATTTTATTTTTCTATTATTTTTTATTTCTTGTAATTTTCCAAATTTTCTATGTAAGTTTTTATATTTGTTTTTATATATTCCTATAAGTTTTTATATATTATAATGTAATGAGCCAGTATAATGATATTTAGTAGTATGTGGATTTATCAGTTTAAGAAATTATAAATATATCTAACATTTAATTCGAAAATTTTTTTGTCATACTATATTTACATTATTTCTTGCAATAAAATTTCCAAATATAATTGCATTTTTTTCAATTTTTTAATAATGTTTAAATATTTTATTTTTTTTAAATTAAAAGAAAATTTATATTAAATTTTTATTTACTAACTGAACAAAAATACAAACCTGGTTGGAAGTTTAATTTTTACAAGCTTGGTTTGCCTTCTTGCCTCTTTCCCATTCTATAGACTTTTGTAGGTACATTCTCCATTTTGTTTTTGACAATAAATAAATAAAAAATATATTTTAAAATTACATGACAAATATATAAATGAAAATATATATTTATTTTATGGGACAAATTAAAGGAGGGGAGAAAAAATCTTATTTTTACCTTTAATGTTGTGAAGTGAAGGTATGAAGATTTTTTTCCTTCCTCTTCTTTAAAATTGAATACCAATTGAATACTATTGAATACTCTCAAAACAGTAATAATTTAATATAATAATTTTTATGTTGGTTCTGTAATTTATAATATAGTTATAATTAAAAATTATATTAAGTGTAATTTTTACAATTTTTACTTCTGTCCTTGTTCAAACATTATTTTTGTTGAATTTATTTTTTCTTTCCCAATTAGTGTTGCTCATTTTATTTTCCACCAATTGAAATAATTACTTTGAAGAGAATTTTGAATAAATTTAGAATTTTTGTTGTTTTCCAAAATATTTAACTGTTGCAAGTTCTAATTTTTTGTTGCGTGCTCGCCACTTGTTCAAACAATAATTTTGTGAACATAAATTGCTTCCCTTGAAATTTATATAAATTTTTTAATTCAATTAATTCTCCTCTAAATTTAATTCTAAACAATTTTTATTGAACAAAAATAATTTATTAAAGCTAAGGTTTCATAAAAATAAAAGAATCAATTTGTGTAAAAGCGATTTAGAAAGGAGAACACTTTTTTAGAAGAAAAAAAATGATTGATAAAAAGAACGCTTTAAGGGAAGATTAATACATTATATATGCAGGTGAGCGAACGAAGGTCAATGTTGAAAGTATTTAGTGAGAATAAAAAAGAAGGAAATTTTTAGTGTAAAATATATTATTATTGAAAATCTTAGAAAAACGGAAATAATTAATGGTGAAGTAATAAAAAACTAGAGGGATAAAATCTTAAACTTGGGAATTTTATAAGTCATAAACTTCTGATTCCGGAACCAGTGCGGTTCCGGAAGTTGAACCGTGGAACCGGTAAAAGTCCGGAACCGGTTTGGAACCGGAACCTTGGAACCGGCAAAGGTCTGGAACCGGAACCGTGGAACCGGCAAAGGTCCGGAACCGGTTTAGAACCGGTTCCAGAACAGATTCCAAAGATTTTACCCCCTAATGATGGGTAAAATCAGAGAATTGTCATAAGATGGAAGGTGTGAAAGGAAAAGGAAGAGAAAATTGAGACGAGTAAAAAAGATTTTCTTTCCTTTTCTTTTGAAGAGTTTGTGGTTGACTGGTTAGTGTGTTGAGTTCGTAGATTTGAGGGCTTATCTTTGTATTAGGTTCGAACCGGACTTAATGAATGATTAATTCATTGTTTTTCTTTGGAAAATAAATTATTATAAACTTATTTTTTAACAAAAAAGTTTGTCATATTTTTAAATAGATGATTTCTATGTGCTATGACCTGCAAATTTTCAAAATTTGCAGAAATTTAATGCTTGGTCTTCCAAAATCCTCAAAATTTTTGCCTCAGGCGCAGAAAAAGAGGATATCTGGCTTATTGGCCTTCCAAATTCTCAAAATTTTCGCCTGCAATTCTCAAAATTTTTCTCGCCTGCGGCGCTTAAACTGCGTTTTCCGTTGAATTTTGGTGTTAAATTGCGTCCACTCCTGACCTGGATCCGAAATTTTCGATTCACCCCAAAAAATGCTTGGTCCCTTTTTCGATTATCGGGGGCGAGTTTTCGTCTACCGTTTCGCGAGTTTTCGCGAGTTCTCTATCTCTGCGAGTTTTCGTCTTCCGCAAGAAATTTTTGCATATTCGAACTCAGCTTGGCGAGGTGAATCGAATGATATATACTTCGAGTTTTGATCTCAGTGTACCTATGCTAAAGTAAAGCCAAAATTTTTTGGAATCGGAACCGGTTTGGAACCAGTTCCAGAACCGGAACCGTGCAAAATTAAAAAGAGGTTCCAGAACCGGAACCGCCAAAATTAAGAAAGCGGTTCCGGAACCGGAACCGGCGACATTTTAGAATTTCCGCATCACTGGTTATGATCAGTACATATTTGTAAACATACTTTTTATCAAATTTCATTTAATTAATTTCAATAATATGCAAGAATTTCATTATTTAAAAATTTGTTAATTCAATTAAATAAAAACTAATGCTTTTAATGATTTTTTGTGTGACTTAAGAACAATTATGTGATGAATTATTTTCATCAGAATTTTATCAATAAATTTTTATTTAAACAATAAAATTTCACTCAATTTTACTCAAAATATAATTCTAATAAAAATAACCGATAACTTTAATCGTTTTGTAAAAACGTAAAGAAAGCTTGTCCATGAACATTATTTATTATCTTAAAACTAAGTACATACTTTCTTCGCCATTTGAATAAATTTCACTTTTCTAATAATTAAATATATTTTATATTTTTATTATGATTTGTATAACTTTTTATGATGCTTGTGTTGATATAATATTTGGACTTTTTAACTGTTATAATTAAAAATTAAAATAAAGTTTAATTATATTATTTTTTAAACTTTGTCTTGAACACTGTGTTTTTACTACTAAACTTGGAGAATTATTTTTATAAAATACAATTTTATCGATATCATATAATTTCTTATTATTTGCAACTTTTATTATATTTTTTAATATTTTGACTTATTTGAAAAAATTTACTATTTTATTTATTTAACATAAAGAATAACAATTTTCAAACTTTTTTTTTGAAATTTGCATTTGTTATATGTAGCATTTGTTGTACATGTTGTGGGGTGAATTCGTTGAATAACATTTTACATAGTTTGTATGGCACTAAATACATTTTCATAAGATAAAAAGAACTAATTTGTAAAATATTGGAATCACTAGAAAATATAATAATTAATTTGTAACATATAAAATTTACGCAATAATAATGACATGAATTTGCAGTTTATATTCATTGTATTATTACAAAAATTATATTTAATTATTTTAATTTATTTTTATTTTAATTTACAATTATTTTAATTTACAATCAAAATTTTTTACATTATTTTTTTTATAATAATGTTTTCATCTATTTTCTTCTAGTTGTAATAAGTTGATTGTTGAAAAAGATTATTTATTTATTTATTTTAAAACCATTCCATATTATTAATAATGGGTTAATAAAAAATTTATTTATTTACATCTTAATTTAAACATAAGTGAGCCTCCCAAATGGGAGAACTACCGATGAAAAATAATCATGGCTTATATATCACATATTTTTTAAGAAAATTGCATAAAAAAATTTGCTTAAAGTACAAAAAAGAGTGGAAACTAACGAATTTGATTGATAATTGGTTAAAAGATCAAATTGCTTTAGGCAATTTGATCGCGTAATAAAAATTGTAAAGGGATATATTAGTTTATTTTTTATTTATTATATTATTAATTTTTATTCCGCGACATTATCTTTGTTAATCTTATTAAATGTCTAAAGTTTATTACTTATTTTTATATTCATTATTATTAAAAATATTTACTTATATAAAATAAGCGGCGCTGCAAAATTCCAGAGGCTCATTTTTAAAATAAAAGTGAAATTAAAATATATTTTATGCTATTATAGATTTTTTAATAAAATAATTTATTATATAACACAAACTATACTTTTATTTGAATTATTTAAATTATAATTTTATTATATCTAATTTGACTTCCATACAAATCAATAGCAATACATAAAATGAGACATTAGACTTTTAATTAAAATATATTTATTTAAATATAAAATTAGAATAATTTTCAATTAATTTATAAAAAATATTTAATATTTTTTATTAAATTATTAAATAGACATATATTCAGAATTGCTAGATGATTGCTGTTAGTTGGATAAATTATAATAAATAAATAATAATAAACAAATTGCGACAAATTTTTTTATCGAAAATATATTATATTAAAAATTACTCATAGGTTATTATCTATGATTTAAAATTTGCTTTATGTCGTTGTAAAAATTTTATTAAATATTGATAGTAGACAGATTTTTTATTTATAATTTTTTTATGGATAAATTAATTTGTTAGCTAGCTTTAGAAATGTACCAGATGCTTCACAGTAATCATCTGTTATTTTTATAAATCACATTTAATAAAAATTTTCAGATTAACTTTTTAAAAATTCTTAACAATTTTTCATTTAATTTATTTCATCATAATTTTATCAATAAATTTTCATTTAAAAATAAAATTTAAATCAATTCTTTATTCTGAATTTTTATAAAGTTCAAAAAATAATAAATCTAAATCTTTAGATAAAATAAATAAGAAGACAAATATACTTTTTAATTAAATACATATGTATACAATAAATATATAATAGATTTCCTCCTGGGCCAATCCACAAAAGCTTAACAATTCCTGATAATTTAAGTATTTTTAAATCCACAATTGATATTTACCCATTCCTCTCCGCGAATTTCATCACAGGTGACTTTGTTTTTGTTTCCAATCAAATGTAAATTTACCATTGATAATAAAATATAATTGTGTAATTTGTTTAATTGATTAATAACATCTATTCTTCCTTCTTTAATGTCAGTTTCGACGGCACTATTTTTTGCTTTCATAAAACTGAAAACATACTTTCTATTAAACTTCAATTTTAACAAAGGCTTTTCAATTAAAATAAAAGCATTTATTTTCATTCCTCTTCTTTAAAATTAATAACAAAGCGTTTAATTTCATTTAATCTTTGTTTATTATTAAAATCTCTATAAGGTACAAAGTTCTTCTATTCACGGATTTTTACTTCTTATTTAATATTTTCATCATTAATTAAATTTCCAAATTACTTATTTTTCATTTTAACAAAATTCATTTCCCTCCAAGCAATTAATATATTTAATATTTTTATTAAACATTATTTTTATTTTTTATTGGAATCACTACAATTTTTTCTCATTATTTTTTATTATGATTGAAAATTATTTTTTAATTACTAAATAAATTTTATAATGAAGAAAATTCACCACAATCAAAATATTAATTATTGATAAACCTAATTTAAATGTTTAAATTTATTAATACTTTCATAATAACTCTTAAATAGTAATAATTAATTTTTATGTTGGTTATATTAAATTTCGTAATTTTTATAATTTTTTCAAGTTAAATTATATATTGAATTATAAGTGTATTTTTTATCACATTAATTGTTGAGATTGGTGCCCGCTCAAAACTGTTCTTTAGATTCTTTTGAATTTTTTAATATTTTTGTGTATTAAAAAATTGTGATCACAATCTCACTTATCAATAGCATATTCTCCATAGATTAAACAACCTTTCGGAATTTGCATGGCATTTTGGGGATATTTAAATGATAATTAAAATTTAGAACATTTAATTTATTCGACCATTGTAGTGATAAACAAATAATTCAAAAATATAACAAATTCTTCCATTATTATTTTAATTCTTCATAAATTTAAATATTTTTTTATTAAATAATTTTACTAAATATTTTTAAAAGAATTTTAAAAATATTTAGTAGTTCATCATTACATTCCATCTCCACCATACGAGATGTGGCCCCCACACTTCCTATATTGTTTCAATTTTAGTATATTGTGGTTATAATGTTTTTTTTTGTTTTTATTTGATGTTTGGATATTTTGTATACTAATTTATATTTATATTCACATTTATATAGTTTTTTAATATATTTTAATATTTTTGTTTAATTAATCATTATACATTTTGCCCAGGACGGGCAAACAATTTCGGGCAAATAAAAATGGGCAAATAATTTCATATTAAATATAGCTCTTTCTTTTGTTTCTAATATTAATTTTTAAAATATATTTTAATTAAATTACTTTAATGATCATCTCAAACAAATTATATTTAAATCCAATATATTTTTTACAAATTTCTCTAAATTTTACTGGAAACTCAAATACTTTCATTAAAATAATTTATTCATGAATTTTGTGAAGAATGGTGACATTCTCATCTGATAGCAATTTAGCGCTAATACGCGAACTCATTATACTTTAATAAAATTTATAATTTATTCTTTTATTTCATTTAGACAATTTTGTGATATTTTTTCTATTATAATATTTATTTATTTACTTAAAAACAATAATAATTCAAAAAACTATAATAATAACAATAATTTTCCCTTTGTTAAGGAAAAATTCTACGAAAAATGATAGAAAAAACTTAAAACTATATTTTTTAATAATAATAAAAATTAAATTCATTATATCACAGTGATAAGTATAACCGGTAAATCATTAATTTTATAAATTTTTTTACACGCTGATGCGTGACATTTCATTCAATTTCACTCGAAATATAATTTTACTAAAAATTCTATTAATAAAGTTTTCGCAATAATTTCATTAAACTCGCATATTTTATTAAAATAATTTATTCGTGAATTTATAAAGAATGATGACGAACTCAATGTAATTTAACAAAATTTTTAAATTATTATTTTCATAAGATTTAGAAAATATGCTGTTAATTACTTTATTTTTTGTTATTTTATTAATTTAGTTTAATTAATATTATGATATTCTCATAAAATAGGATTTTATTTAAAATTTTTCGTTTTTACTGTTTATGTTTAGTTAAATTATTAATTATAATATGAAATCTTTAACAAACTGATGCGAGTTTACCTCAACAACAGCCTGAAATATATACGGTTAAAATTTTAATAATTTAATGATCAAAGCAATATATAATTCAAACCAGTGCAGGTTTACCCGGTAGAGATAACATCTAATTATATTTTTAAATAGTGAATTTTTCTTTTTTTAACTACAACTCTTTATCACAAATAGTATTCACATTCGGGATATGTTCCACAGTTATTTCAATTGCACAGAAAACTATATTTTTATATATTTTAATAAATTTTTATACATTATTATTTAAGAGTTTTTTATTTTTACTTTAAAGTATTTTAAAATATTTATAAAATTATTTATATATTAATTAAATAGGTATTATGTGTATATATTTTTCTTCAATAAAATTGTTGCTATTTTATTTTAGCGTTATCTAATAAAATAAATTTTTTATTGATTTAAAAATTAATTAATAAATTTTACTACTTATTAATTATTTCATGATCACTATTCTGATTAGCAAAGGGCACGTGTTTGAATTAGGAGAAGTAACTTAATAATATTTTTGGTTATGGTCAATTTGTAATTTTTAAGTAATGTGTATAAAAATTCTATTCATCCAAATTGTTCGGAAGGTATATCTTTTATTCTCCAATTCTAAAATTATATATCTAGGTTTGTTTAATGCTCAATCATTTGACATATTTTATATTAATTAATTTCAGATTTATTTTTCTTGATTTAAAATAACTCATAGGTAATTTATATTTTAATTTAACAATATGTATATCATTATAATTTTAAATTTTTATAAAATTCAAAAAATTTTAAACTAAAATCATATGATAAAATAAATAAACATTTAAATATTTTTTTAAATAATTACATATACAATAAAATATATCGTAGAATTATTAGATATGTCGCGGAATAAATAAAAAATAATTATAAAAAATAATTTACAATTTTTTATTCCGCGATCAAATTGCCTAAAGCAATTTGATCTTTTAACCAATTATCAATCAAATTAGTTAGTTTCTCACTCCTTTTTGCAAATTAAGCAAATTCCTTCCTTTTTTATATATCCTTGATCTAGTTTTATTGTACTTTTTATACAATTTCCTTAAAAAATATGTGATATATAAGCCCATGATTTTTGTTCATCGGCAGTTCTCCCATTTGGGAGGCTCACTTATGTTTAAATTAAGATGTAAATAAATAAATTTTTTATTAAATTAATAATTCGGGAGGGGTCTAAAAAATTAAAATTATTATTGGTATTAATTGGTATTAATAAATTCTATTATTCGACCTGATCACAACAGATATTTGTTGAGATTTGATATTGCTTTAGTTCGGATTTTTATTGATCTTTATCAATTATTATTTTTCAAAATAATTCTTATTTTTTTCAATATTGAAAGATGAACAATTCGCCTAAATATCACCAAATTAGTAGGGTTTCGCCGGAACCGAAATTTTGACCGGAACCGGAACCGGAACCGGATCCAATTTGAGTTCCGGTTCCCGGAACCGGAACCGGAACTTTTCTAAGTTCCGGGCCGGAACCGGAACCGGAACCGGAACTTTAAAAAAATTTGCTAGCAAATTAAAAAAATTTGTGTTTTAAGTAGGGTTGCCGGTTTTACCAAATCCTTCTGTTAACCGAAACGTCTAACCAATCGAAACTTTCGGTTAACCAAAACCGGACCGAAAAACCGAACAGAACTACTCAAATTTCATGAAATGCCCGATAACCCACCAATTATATATCCCCTTTGATCCCAGAATTTTTTCGAATTATCCTTAATCCTACTAGATCCCTAGATATAGATCTTGATTCATCGAAATCCCACAATTTCAATGCAAATCCCCGGATATCAAATCCCTGATATCTACCTTACACCACTCAATCCCTCTAGTATATCACAACCAAATCCCTCGATATTACCTATCAGAGATGGACCATTCAATTTCTATTTACAGCGCCGCAGGCGAAAATTTTGAGAATTTTGAGGACAAGAAGCTCAATTTTTTCCCTTTTCAGCGCCGCAGGCGAAAATTGTGAAAATTTATGAAGGCTGTAAGCAGCAAAATTCATCATTTATTAGTCATACGAAAAATTTTAAGAATTTTAGAGGGCCAAAAACCTTAATTACTCCATGTAAAAATAAAATAATTTTTAAAACAAAATTAAACTCATAAAATGAGTTATTTGTTGTAAGAAAAATTTGAAGAGTTATTGTCCTACGACCAGGAAGCGAATCCAACTTAAAATTATTAACACCTTGAGTGAAGCCTAAACCCTTAACCACTCGGACACACGCTCATCAGAAGGCAACTGAAAGAAAATAAACATATTTCCTTTGATTTTTTTATTAAAAGTATTATAGAGTACGAGTAGTTCATTAATATTTTTTTAAAAAAATCAATCCTTAGGGGTGTAAAAAAGTTCCGGTTTGGCCGGAACCGATTTGTAAACCGGAGCCGGAACCGGATCCAATTTGAGTTCCGGTTTCCGGAACCGGAACTTTTCAAAGTTCCGGCCCGGAACCGGAACTGGAACTTTTAAAAAAATTTTTGCTAGCAAATTTTAAAAAATTTGTAGTTTAAGTAGGGCTGTCTGTTCACCAACTTCTTCGGTTAACCGAAACCGAACCGAACCGGGACTTTTGATTAACCAAAACCGAACCGAAAATTTGTCGGCGATAAGTGATATATTTGATTAGAGAGTGGTGTATGAACGGATTTGTTGGTATAAGTGTTTGATATCGGGCGATATAAGGATTCAGAATTGTAAAGGAGTTTAAGGGATATCAGTGGAATAAGGAGCGATATACGTTTATGGGGATAAGGAGGTAAAGAAGGATATTAGGCCCCTTGATATCACACTATATAACTCAAAATCCACATTAATCCATCCAAATAATCCGTTATACAATTCAACTTTCTTTTTCAGCGCCGCAGGCGAAAATTTTGAGAATATTTGAGGACAAGAAGCTAGATTTTTTCCCTTTTCAGCGCCGCAGGCGAAAATTTTGAAAATTTCTGAAGGCTGTAAGCAAAAAAATTCATTAATTATTATTCACACGAAAAATTTTAAGAATTTTAGAGGGCCAAAAACTTTAATCACTCCATGTAAAAATAAAATAATTTTTAAAACAAAATTAAACTCATAAAATGAGTTATTTGTTGTAAGAAAATTTTGAAGAGTTATTGTCCTAAACCAGGAAGCGAACCCAACTTAAAATTATTAACACCTTGAGTGAAGCCTAAACCCTTAACCACTCGGACATGCGCTCATCAGAAGGCGACTGAAAGAAAATAAATTTCTTTCGATTTTTTTATTACAAGTATGAGAGTACGATATTTTATTAATATTTTTTTAAAAAAACTAATCCTTAGGGGTGTAAAAAAGTTCCGGTTTGGCCGGAACCAATTTGTAAGCCGGAACCGGAACCGGAACCAATTTGAGTTCCGGTTCCCGGAACCGGAACCGGAACCAAAAAAACACCGGAACTTCCGGAACCCGGAACCGGAACCGGAACTTCCGGCGAAACCCTACAAATTAGTCTTTATAAATTAAAGATTTAAAAGGGCCGTGGATTAAAGATTTTATTAGTTATTAGAAAATAATTTTATTTATTTTAAAAGAAAGAAGATTTTAATTTTATTTAAAAAATATGTATATGGAAGTGTAAAAGTTAAAAGCTGGGAAAAGCATAAAACTTTATATATTGCAATTATTAATGTATTGGCCGATAAGATCTCAATAACATCCTTTCTTCTTTCTCCTGTTTCTTCTCTCAAGTTAAATTTCTTCCGGCTTTTCTTCCATGTCCTTGACAGGCACCTGTATTTCCCTGACGGGCAGAACCTTAATTAAATTTTCGGTATAATCCACAACATTCAATGAAATTTTCTACTTTGAAGCAACCAGAAAAATTAATTGAAATTTAAAAATTAAATTTCTTACACAAAATTTCTTTTAAATATTTTTCAAACCAAAAATTTCTTTTACAATTTTTTAATTAAAAGAAAATATTTTTATTTTTCCTTTAAGTTTTACAAATCTTGAAACTGATAAGAAATTGGGCAAAAAATAGGCTTATAAAAAAGGAGGGCAGGATCAAAAAATTCTCATTTAATCAAATCAATTTGTTGAGTTTTTAATTATTGCAATTATTAATTAATTAGCAACATAGAATTAAAATTATTTATAAAATTTAATACAAGATTTTCTGAGTGAATATTAATTTGCTTTGTCTAAATGTGGTCACTTCTTCCAATCCTTGAATGTCACATTATAATAATAAATTTCATGAGTATTTTTATATATTTTAATAAATTATTATACATTATTATTATTCAAGAGTTTTTTATTTTTACTTTAAAGTATTTTAAAATATTTATAAATTATATTGTTGTTATGTACATATATTTTTTTAATTGGTTATTATATTTTATATTTAATTGGTTATTATATTTAATTGGTTATTATATATTATATTTAATTGGTTATTATATATTTATTATTAAAATTATTATTCAATAATATTAATAATGAATCTCCACATCTTCACATATTTCAAACACAAAAAGTACATTTTTTTCATTCATCTTCATCTTCTAGTTCATCCTTGATTTTGTTATTTTTGTATAAATAAGAAAATTGGGTTATATCGTACTCATACAAATTGGCAATCAAAATACTCAGACAATTCTAAAAAATCTTGTTAAAAATTTATATACTAATTCAAAAAATTACTCCATTCCGGCCCGAAGCCTTGACATTTTATCAAGAATTTTTCACAGCCATTTTTTCATATTTGTTTTTCCAATATTTTTACTCATCTCTCATCTTCAATTAAAGTACTCATTCAGTACTCATCTCTCATCTTCAATTAAATTAGCGTATTTTATTTATAATTAATTAAATTATTGCTGATAAACGTTTTATAAATGGAGATAAAATGAGAGCTTTAAAAGTCATTTTTATATGTAAATTTAATCCGTTCATTACTTTTATTATATGCACTGTTTTTTTTTGAATTTATAGTTAATTATAATTACTTTTTATAATTACAATTTATAATTAAAAAGTAATTCTCAGGCAATATAAATTTACAGCTACATAAATACTTATATCATCTTCATATTATTTTATTTTTACATGTCTTCTCTTATCATAATAATACTTGGTAGTTGACGATATCTTACGATATCTTTAACTTCAAAATTTTTTTAGATTTTTATTTTATATCTGTTTATATTCTAAAAGGGATTGTCACCTATCATTAGATTTATTTCTTCATCCAGAAATAATCAATCTCTATTATTAGCACATTCTCGTTATCTATAAAATAATTTGTGATTTAGTTCTAGTCGAGGGCGACAAAGGTTTTAGTTTTTAATGCTATAGCTATTTAGTAATTAAAGCATAATGATATCAGTGAGACATTCTTCAATTTCTGTTGATATACTATTCCTATAGCAGATATTACTACAACGGTACCAATTATAATGACACTGCCAACTACCATTGTATTAACAAGACCGCTTTTTTAATTTTAGATTTCGATTCAGTTTGATAAAATAAAATAAATAATAAAATTTTCGAAATTTTACTCAACAATTTTATTTAGTTTGTGGAATAATTTTTTTAGTAAATAATAGCAGCTTTTAGCTAACACACGTCTAGTCTGTATATAGATGTATATAGTATATAGTATGTATAACTCTAAAGATTATAAATTTAGTCTATGATTTTTTATTTTGGTAATTTAATAAAATTTCTGGCATTTCTTTCAAGGTTAAATTAAAAATTAATCAAAACTTAATTATATAATTCTAGCAACTTCATTTTTGGATAAAATTACCACCTAGTTTTGCTCTATTTAAATAATTTGTTACAAGGATTATAAAATACTATATTAATGAAATGTTCTAATTATGTCATTTCTGACTAAAGGAATTTGAAATACTTTTTATATTTAATTTTTTTTGGCTGTACTACTTTATTATTATCAGTAATCAAAATTTAATTAATTAATTTTTTCCAAAAATAATTTTTTATATAAATTCTTTAAAATAAATTTAATTTATCATCTTTATTATTTGTGATAAACATCCCGCAATTGCTATGATTCATGCGTCTGTTTCTATAATAAATGGCTTACACATCTTCGTCGGCGCTAATACCGGCGCTGAAATTAATGAAAGATTTATTGTTTAAATAAAGATTATTTGTGTCACTAAGTCAAATTATCAAAGGAGACTAAAAATTTATAAACGCAATTTTAAATTATTGATAACTCTTTTTAATTATGATTTAATTATTTTATGATCATTAGAGTTTTTTCTCATTACTATGTTTTGGTTTTATTTTGGTTAAATTAATTGGGTTTTTTAAAAATTATAATTAAAATCGAGCAATATATAACTGTATATTTTTTTCGACTTTATTTTTGACTTATACTTAAACTTTATACTCAAACATGGATAATAAAATCTATCATTTTTAGAAAACATATTTTTTTTAAGTCTTTAAAGAAGCAAATGCGATCGGAGAAAAAACATTTTAATTGTTGTTAATAGGTTGAATTATTTTAATATCTTTACTCAAACTTGGGTATTTAATTCAAACTTGGGTATTTAAATAATTAATTTAAGCTTGGGTATTTTGTTACTGAATTTCTCAATAACTATTTAGATTCAATTTAAAAAGATGTCTGAGATATGTTTCACAGTAGGAGTATACATTTTCTTTGGTTTATTTAATATTTTAAATTATACAAAGATTTTTATTTTTAATATCTGAAAAAATCTCATCAATAACTTTACACTATATACTTATTGCAAAATTTTCAAAAATATGTCCCATATCGCTTTGTAAAATTTAGTTTTTTTTCGTTAGTTAATATTAAATTTATAAATAATTTTATAATAAATACATTTATGTATCCAAGTGGAGCTGTCTAAAAATGACGGGATTTGTGTTTTTTGCGTTTGTTTTAACAAGAATTAAACAAAACGTTTAATTACTACTAAACAAAATTTTTAAATACTTTAAACGTTCCATCTATCGCTATCTCATTACGATAAACATTAAGCATATTCAACGCTCCAGGAGTGGCAAGTATAATTAGTTTTCGTAATTGTCCTGGATCATTATATAACATTGCCCAGGACGCGCAAATATTTCGGGCAAATAATAATGGCAAATAATTTCATAATAAAATATACCTATTTATGTATTTAATTAATATTAATAATATTTAATTTCTTTAAATCTATGATTTTTAATATCAAAAAATTATACATATTTGTAATACTAATAGATATTGTATCACTATTACAATAATTGAATTTCGATTCATCACTCCAAAGCACCATACCCCATTGTTCAGATGTCCAGTCCAAGTCTTTTAATTTATAATTTTTAATATTAAAGAAATTATACATATTTATATCTTCATTTATATAGTTCTGTTTTAATTATTAATAAATTTATTTTCGATCATTAAGAACAATTTCTATATTTTTCGGGTTCCAAATTTCCTCTTCTTCGAAAATTAAATTATCAACTTTGGGAAATTAACACTTCTTTTTAAAGAAAAAATGTTTATTTTTAAAATCTTATATTTTAATATATAAATGAACAAAATGGCAAAAATTTAATTTATTTATAAAGTGAAAGTCAAAAGGATAAGAGTGGGGGCTGTAAACATTTAATAGAATATTTCATGTTTATATGTGATTTTTAGTTAAGTTTCTTTCAATATTTAAATTTTATTAATATCAAATTATATATATGGATTTACATATTTTCGCAGATTTTTTCAATATTTTGACTTATTAAAAAATAGTAATTTGATAATTTAAAAATTTTTTGCTCTCAATTAACGTCTAATTTAAATAATTATTTTTCATTGTTATAAAATAAATTATTTTTTAATGTGTTCAATTTATTTTCGGTGAAATTTAAACAAATATTTTTTATGCGTCCGCAATTTTAAAATAGATTGCCAGTTTAACAGTAATTTAAAATATTTTTTGTTTGGAAATTTTTTTGTAGTTTTTTCTGCTCTTACTTATACTTTCTTTACATCTCTTCAAGGAAAAGTTAACAGTTTAATTCCTTTGTTTATAAAGGAAAGGAATATTGAAATTTTTTGTGTTTTTATGTTATATGTAATTAAAACGTAAATTAAAGTTTTTTATTGTTGATACTGGTTTATTCTTTTCCTCTTATTCAAACTCTTAAATTTCTAAGAATTGCAAATAATAACGATCAACTTTGTCTTATTTTCATATTTAATTTTCCTATTTCCTATTTAAATTTCCTATTAATTTTTTTAACTTTATGTATTGTTGAACCTCCTTTTTCTTCTTCTTATTAAATTCCACAATTTGTAATTGCAAATGATAATAATAACTTTGCATTTATTTTCATAAGATAATTTATTATTTTAGATTTATAAATAATATTTCAATCACAAATTATTATTTTTAAATAAAATAACTTTATGATTTTATTAAACATTTCAATTCATATTTTAATTTAACAAACATTAGTCTAAAATAATAATATTTTAGACTTCCAAGCCTTTTTTATGTAGACACATCTTTAAAAATATGTATTAATAATTATAATATAATTAATCAATAAATTATTTGATTAAATTTAAACAATTAATCAATTTTTATATTATTTTATTTATGTATATACATACTGCGTATCCATTTTATTGCTAGAGATATGAATATTATTTTTGGGGTTTTATTTATTTTATAATTTTTATGTTATTTTAATTTTTATTTAACTAATGTACTAATAACACTATTTACACTATATACAAGTAGTTATTCCCCTTAAATACGATCTACGATCGGAGATCGTATTTCTCCACAATTGCGTCGACTCCTGTGTTCTTATTATTTCATTGGATAAATCTATTCTTTAGATCACTAATGAAATATTTATTTAGAGCTTTTAAAATTTATAATTAGGTTATATTGAATTCAAAATAAGTTAAAAAATTTAAATCGAGGGTAGTATATATAGTGATTCTAAAGCAAACACAAAGTTATTCTGAGTGGACAGGTCAAAATGAAGTAAAATGAAAAACAAAATATATGATAAGGGTTGTTAAGTAAATATTTAGTCGGAAAAATCCTAAATGCTTTTATAAATATGGAAGGTCAAGATCAGAAAATTTATTGCTTAGCTCTTTGGCAGATTTACCTTTAATTTATCATTAATTTTTTTTGAAAATAATAAAATATACATTTATAATTCAATTCTCCAAAAATACTAAATTATATAATGTTTTATATTACTTGTGTGGATATAATATTTGCAATTTTTTAACTGCTATAATTAAAAATTAAAATAAAGTTAATTATTTAATTTTCTCAGCTTTATTTTTGACGAGGTGTTTTAACTCATTAAACTTGGAGAATTATTTTTACAAACAAAAATTTTTAATCGATATCACATTATTGTTATTTGCAATTTTAATATTTTTTAATATTTTAACTTATTTGAAAAAATTTAATTTCTTGAATTTAATAATTAGTTTATCTCTAAATAATATTTTATTGTTATCAATTCAGTTTGATATGTTTGAATCATCGTTGTTGAAAATTTATTACTATCTCTTAATATAGCTACTATAATTATGTAGTACCATCTTTATGTGCTAAAATTTTAAAATATAAAAGTATAATAATAATTAGTGTTCTATTAAATTTATTTCATAGAATTAACCATAGAGACTAAAGTTATATTTTTTATTATACATTTATGTATTTTTATTATATTTGAATTTTAATTATTAATAAACTTATAATTTATTCAACAAGAATATATTAATAAATTTATTTTTAATCATTAAGAACAATTTTCACATTGTTCGTGTTCCAAATTTCCTCTTCTTCAAAAATAAAACTCTCAACTTGGTTAATTAAATTTTCTTTTTAAAGAAAAAATGTTTATTTTTTAAATATTTCATATTTTAATATATTATATAAATGAACAAAATGGCAAAAATTTAATTTATTTATAAAGAGAGTCAAAAAATGTAACTT
The DNA here is from genome assembly GCA_902706615.1 of Meloidogyne luci. Classification (NCBI taxonomy): domain Eukaryota; kingdom Metazoa; phylum Nematoda; class Chromadorea; order Rhabditida; family Meloidogynidae; genus Meloidogyne; species Meloidogyne luci. The sequence continues at coordinate 48,010 of CACSLI010000274.1, read as the reverse complement.
TAATTTAAAATTTTTTGTTTGAAAATTTTTTAATTTTATTCTGCTTTACTTACACTTTCTTACAGCTCTTTATGAAGTTTTAACAATTTAATTCCTTTGTTTATAAAGAAAAAAATTTTTTTAATTTTTTGTGTTTTTGTTATAAACAGAACGTAAATTAAGGTTTAATTACCTATATACATAATTTTCTTAACTTTATTTTTGAAACTGGGTTTCTCTCCATCTCCTTACGCAAAGTCTAAAATTTGTAATAACGAATAACTTTGTCTTTATTTCATATTAGAGGGTAATTTTATTATTTTAGATTTATAAATAATATTAAATAAAAAATTATTATTTTTAATACTTTATAATTTTCTATAAAATCATATTTCAAAATATAACACTAAATGTATATCATTTTATGTATGTATAAGTAAATATTTTTTCATTTTTCTACATCCAATTTTATTCATTAATTCAAAATTAACGAACAAATAATTATCTTAGATTTTGTAAGTTAGGTATAAATAAAAACTGATGATTCTTGAAGGATCAATTATTTTTTTAATATGACTTGCAAAATATTTTCATTGTTGAAATTTCTTTGTTCTCTTCTATGAACTTATTTGTTGAGTTTTTTCTTTTAGTGATGTTTCGTTTAAAGGCTTACCGCATAAACAGTTCTTCGTCTTTGTTTGTCTTTGTTCTCTTCTATGAACTTAATTGTTGAGTTTTTTCTTTTAGTGTTGTTTCGTTTAAAGGCTTACCGCCTAAACAGTTCTTCGTCTTTGCTTGTCTTTGTTCTCTTCTATGAACTTAATTGTTGAGTTTTTTCTTTTAGTGTTGTTTTGTTTAAAGGCTTACCGCCTAAACAGTTGTTCGTCTTTGCTTGTCTTTGTTCTCTTCTATGAACTTATTTGTTGAGTTTTTTCTTTTAGTGTTGTTTCGTTTAAAGGCTTACCGCCTAAACAGTTCTTCGTCTTTGCTTGTCTTTGTTCTCTTCTATGAACTTATTTGTTGAGTTTTTTCTTTTAGTGTTGTTTCGTTTAAAGGCTTAAAAAAAAACAGTTCTTCGTCTTTGCTTGTCTTTGTTCTCTTCTATGAACTTATTTGTTGAGTTTTTTCTTTTAGTTTTGTTTCGTTTAAAGGCTTACCGCCTAAACAGTTCTTCGTCTTTGCTTGTCTTTGTTCTCTTCTATGAACTTATTTGTTGAGTTTTTTCTTTTAGTGATGTTTCGTTTAAAGGCTTACCGCCTAAACAGTTCTTCGTCTTTGCTTGTCTTTGTTCTCTTCTATGAACTTAATTGTTGAGTTTTTTCTTTTAGTGTTGTTTTGTTTAAAGGCTTACCGCCTAAACAGTTCTTCGTCTTTGCTTGTCTTTGTTCTCTTCTATGAACTTATTTGTTGAGTTTTTTCTTTTAGTTTTGTTTCGTTTAAAGGCTTACCGCCTAAACAGTTCTTCGTCTTTGCTTGTCTTTGTTCTCTTCTATGAACTTAATTGTTGAGTTTTTTCTTTTAGTGTTGTTTCGTTTAAAGGCTTACCGCCTAAACAGTTCTTCGTCTTTGCTTGTCTTTGTTCTCTTCTATGAACTTATTTGTTGAGTTTTTTCTTTTAGTGTTGTTTCGTTTAAAGGCTTACCGCCTAAACAGTTCTTCGTCTTTGCTTGTCTTTGTTCTCTTCTATGAACTTATTTGTTGAGTTTTTTCTTTTAGCGTTGTTTCGTTTAACGACTTACCGCCTAAACAGTTCTTCGTCTTTGCTTGTCTTTGTTCTCTTCTATGAACTTATTTGTTGAGTTTATTCTTTTAGTGTTGTTTCGTTTAAAGGCTATACAATAAATATATTGTAGAATTATTCGATATTTGTTGAGATTTGATATTGCTTTAGTTCGGATTTTTTATCGATCTTTATCAAATTATTATTTTTCAAATTTTTTTTTATTTAGTTTCATTAAATCTTTCAATGAATCAATTTCCTCATTAAAAATAAAATTCTCAATCTCATCTGTATAGTAATTCGGTTATTCTTATGTGATGTAATTTGATTATTTAATATTAGATTTATTATTTGGTTGATTTAACTACTGCAAAGAAAACATGACTTTTGTGATATCGATTGAAATTGCAGTTTTTAGATATAAATAGGCGCACTTTTTTTAATAAAAAAGGCATTTCTCATAAGCATTATGTCTTTGCAGTTGTTTTACTTTACAGAAGATCTTTATAATTTTTCTATTTTCTCCAAATTTTTAAATTATTCTAAACTTTTATTTTACCTTTAATTTTTAAAATCACATTTTATAAAAATTTTCTGATTAAGTTAAAAAATTCATAACAATCATTATTTATTTTATTTAATCATAATTTGATCAATAAATTTTTATTTAATCATAGAATTTAACTCAATTTTGCTCAAAATATAATTTTAATAAAAATTCTATTAATAAATATCAATGTCATGTCTTGATCGATTATTTCATATGCAGTAGCACAGTGGAGAATTCTGTGACAAGACGATCATATAACCAATGACTTTGATCGTAAAAGCGGAAAAAATAATTGTGCTATCAATATATTTATTATTTTAAAACTAATTACAACATTTATTCGCCAATTGTCATAAACTTCGCATTTGTAATAATTAAATATATTTTATATTTTTATTATCATTTCTACATACATAAATATTTTGTTCATTTTGCTAAGCATAATTTTTATTTCTGAGCAACTCGTTTTAGTTGTATAATCTTTTTAGTGTATATCTTACGGTATTATTTTAAATTTTTATAAAATTCAAAAAATTATTAATCTAAAAAATTATAAACCGCTTTAACTGTTTTTGTCTTTTGCTCCTTCTTGCTTCGTGACCTTGTACGCATGTCTCCTGGGTGAATGAAGTCCTAAAATTATTTCAATAATTTTTAAATTTTTAAAAAATTTAAATTACATATTTGTTTTGAAACAAAATTAATATTTATACTATTTTATTATATCTTCCCTTTCATACATTGTAACTTTAGTTTTATAATATTATTAATATTTAGTTGTTTTCGAATCAATTAATTCTGATATAATTTATTTAAATTACAAATATTTTTAATATTTAACAATATTTAACAAAAATATATTTTAAATACTCAAAGTATTATGTATGTAAACAATTGTTGATTTTAAGTTTATTTTTAAATACAAGGCAATTATTTTTCCTTCATTTTTTTAAAGTTAAATATTAAATTTAAATTGCAATTAATATATTTAATATTTCTACTATATATTATTATTACCAATTGTAGAAAATTTTATCTTAAAGATATTTGCGCATATCTCCGACCGAGTGAGGCATGAGTTTGGACGTGCTAATCTTTAAAACTATTGTCTATTCAAATATATTTTATGCTAATTTAAATATTTTTAATAAAGAAATTTATTTAAGTAAATATACATAAAAATTTTATATATCTAATTAATTTTACATATATTTATCTTATTTAAGTACATATATACTGCGTCTCCATTTTATTACTCCAGATATTACATTATTTTTGAAATTTTATTTCTTTTATAATTTTTATCTTATTTTATTTTTATTATCTAATCTAAACATTTTAATTACACATTTACAAGTACATAGTTATCCCTCTTTAATTTAAATATTTGTCTATTTTAGGGCTCTAAAATGATAAATATATCAAGTCTTTGTTTCTTTCATGATTATTTATATTCATTAATCATTGGCAAAAGGCTTCATTTGCCTTATTTAATATTAAAACCGTAAAAGTATCGTGCACAGTTTTAAATCTTTCAATTTTAGCTAACTTTTTCACTAAAAATAATTTTAACTAAATTTCAATTTTTATTTAGTCAGTTATATAATCTTTTCTTAAACATGTACTCGCTTTTAAAATTCCCAAGTATTACGTTATATTTCCATTTTTTTCTTATTGTAATTTGCAGACGGGTGAATCATTTGAAAAAGAATGTTGTGTAAAAAATAAAATGTGAATGAACAAATATAAAATGAATAAATAAGAAATCTTTTTTTTGCTCTTTTTTTTTGTTGAGAGAAAAGATTTCTTTGGAAATAATGTGAAATGAAGCGATGATTGTAATTTAGATAAAAAATTGTAATTTAGATAAAAAATTGTAATTTAGATAAAAAATTATTCTACAATAATCCTTTCATAAATTTTTAATAATATTTTTAGAAAATATACATAATTATAAAAATTAAATAATTTTTGTTATTATTTTCATTTTATATGATTATTTTTTTTAAATTTATTAATTTATTATTTTTTACATGCTCCTAGCAAATATAATACCTATATGTAATTTTATTTCTATTTAAATTAAGTAGTCAAAGTAAACAAAATCTTTTCATTAAATGGAATCATGTTCTTACTTTTAAAAAATTGAGGCTCTACACAATCGGTGATTTCCAGTTCATTTCATAATATAGCTTTTATGTTCATAAATTTGTTCTAAACTTCCTGACATATTAAAATTTATTTCAATAGTTTTGATTCCAATTCTTTGTCTCTTAGCCAATCAACTGCTTTCTCTTTGTGATGAGAAACAAATTGTTCAATCTACTTCTTTTGGAAGTTTTTTTGTTTGTAAAAATATGGACTTTTCATCAATAAATGATCGCTTTTAAAAAATTTAGGAAATTAATCGGCCTGTTCAAAGCCACAAATAACTAAATTATGTGCTCAATTCTTCCTTTTTCAGCGCCGCAGGCGAAAATTTTTTAAATATATAATGGTCGATAAGTCAGAATTCCGGTACACCTCAATTGAGTCCGCACGATTGAGTCCCCACGATTGAGTCCGCAGATTGAGTCCCCACGATTGAGTCCCGGCACAATTGAGTCCGCACGATTGAGTCCCCCTTGTACTATATACCTCAATTGAGTCCCCGTGGATTTAATTATATTAAAAAGGATTAAGAGGGATATCTGGGGATTTGGAAGGATTAAAGTTAACATCAGGGGATTTGTATGCGACATCGAGGGATCAAGCTGGATATCGGCTGATTAAGGTAGATATCAATAAATTTGGAGAGATTAGGATGGATATTGTGGATTTGGGGATTAGGAGGGATATCGAGAGATTTTTTGAATGACAGCTCACTCGAAAGAGCTGAGTCGAATGTCACCAAAATCAATGAACAAGTTCTCGCCGAGATATGGGGCTCGAAATGGTCAAATCCATAGGGGAATTTTTGGGGTGAGATATTCGAATAAACAAAAAATAGCTCATTCGAAAGGTCTCGAAGAGCTGAGTTGAATGACACCAAAATCAGCTCAATTGGATGATATTGAACAGAATTATGATCAACTGAATCTTCGCTGGAAAACTGATTTTGTGCTGCTACGGATGGTATGTGGGGTGCAGCAGGGGTGCACAGGTGGTCTGCCCGGCATTTATACTGTAAAAATTAGAAATTTTGGAATAATCCAGCATGCAGGATATTTATTAGAATATTAGAATTTCTTTCTAACATTTACTAACAGCCCTTTAATTTATATGCGCTTTAAAAGTTTTTTATAGATGGCATGAATCCTCTAATGTAAAAGGCCTTCTTTAATCACTTAGATTTTTATTTTATTTGAAAATTCCATCTTTAAGTATATAAATTCATTTTCTTCAATACCACCTTTTTTAATAATAATTTAAAAAATTTTTAATTAACTTTTCTTCAACTTTATTTTAATTTAAAAATTTAGAATACTTTTAGTTATTTATAGTTTTGTTTAATAAACATATTTTGGTATAATATGTATATTGGTCTTATTTTTATATCAGATATTAAATTTTAAATTTATTAAAAAATTTGTTTTAATTTTCGATAACGTTTTTTATAATTGCTTAAAAAGAAATGTCGAGTTTCTTACATAGAATTAATATTGCTGTGTTCTTGTGGTATTGTAATTATAAATTAACGATATTGTATATTAATTATAAATTAATTACAAAATTTTTTCGCCAATTGTTTAAATTATTCTTTTTTAGTAATAAAATATATTTATATCTTCATATCTATGTATGAGCATCCTTTATTTTCACATGACAAGTTTTTTTTAACTTTTTCATGAGTTTGATCTTCATGTATTGACTAAACTTGGTGACTAATGGTTAAACGATAAATTTTAGATCATAATTTCTAAATATGTAGCTTTTATATCTTCTTATTTTATTTTTATTCTTTATCTTCAATAATTTAATATTAAAATATTGAACAAAAATTAATAATTTTCTAAAATTTGTACCAGTAAACAAGATGAACAATGTCATTTTCATTGATGTTGAGCTACATTGTTTCATTTGTGATAGTTATGTAATTTAAATGATTTGCAGTGATTAGATTGAAGTTTAGTACAAAATGTTAGTACTAATTTATTTTTATATTACTTCTTTTATTTTGCATATAATATATATGAGTAATATCAAATTTTTATTAATTATTAGATAAAGTTAAAAGGTCGTGTTGCAGAATGAATAATTCTAAGTAATGGTTCAATTAATTTAAATAAATATATTTTCTATTTTAAAATATTAATATGTACTAGGGTAATAAAGAGTTTTATTAAGTTTTGAAATTTCAATGCAGATATATGCCTTAAATTAGTCAACTTATAAATATTTTCTCTATTTATTCAATTTTTAATTAAGACATTGCTTGCTTGTTTTTATTAAGTGGTGTCAAATGATCTAATCTAAATGTATTATCTTTAAATATTTAATATTTTGGAAAAAATCATATAATAATTGTTTAATTTTTTAATAGATAAATTTATTTGTTAACGCTTCGTTTGAAATTGCAGTATTCACAGTTTTTATAATTCAAGTTATAATCAAAAATTAAATTAAGAGTAATTTTTTAGCAAATTAATTGTAGATTTGTTTCCTTTCAAATTTGTGCTGTATATTCTTTTGAATTTTTTAATATTTCCAATTGTGCTCTCCAATGAGTCTCAGACAATTTTTATTGAAGAAATATTTTTTAACTAATTTTTCAAATTAAAGAATTTAATATTATACTTATTTAAATTAAATAATTTTTATTAAAATTTAATATTTTTATGGTATTTTATATATTTTAATATTTTTATGGTATTTTATTTTTCTAATTAGACGGAAATTTTTATTAAATTTTTGTTTTCTAACTGATCAAAAATACAATTCAAGGGTGTCTTTTATATTTATTATAATTTCACGTGGAAAATTAAAAATTAATCGTTTGTATATTTAGTATTTTTTAATTTTTAAATGTTTTTATAAATTCTTTACTTCATGTCCCTTTTGCAGGAATAATTCATCCACTACAAATTTCACTAATTTCAATTTCCATTTTTTCATCTTTAGCCTATTTCTCTAATGAACAAGAATGTAGAATATGGACAGCTTGATGTTTTCCACTAATCTACGATAAGAATTTAATTAAATCAATTAAAATTACTTTCATATTCAAAATTATTTTTATTTTTTTTCTTTATTCTGATTTAATCCAAAATTTGACCAACTATTAGTATCCAAATTAAACTCTTATAATCACATAGTTTAATATTTTAATATATAATATATTAAATTATAAAAATTTTAACTAGTGAATAAAATATTATTTATGTTATATTTTTAAAAGGATTTTGAAAACTAAATAGTTTTATCAACCAAATTATTTTTTTTAATTGTGATTTTCTTTGTAAACTTTATCTTTATACTACAATTTTATTTTTTTACTACATTTATTAATCTTTTTGAAATTTATTTAATTGATGCCAAATTTTTATTTTTTAATATTACATACCTATTTTTATCGCATAACCTCGAATCAAACTTGTTATTTTAAGCAATATCGTTATTTTTATTATTCCTGACTTTCTAACATTTAATAGCAGACCATTTAATTTTATAGCGCTTTTAAAAGTTTTGAACGTATATGCATATATCCTCTAATGTACATGTCCATATTTAATTACTTCACTTCATTCATTACCATCTTTTTTAATAATGATTTAAAAATTTAAAATATTTTATTTATTTATATTGTTGTTTGATAAAAATATTTTGCAATAATATGTATATTGGTCCTATTTTTATATCAAATATTAAATTTTAAAGTTATAAAAAAATTTTTTTTCGATGGAGTTTATTTTTATAATCGCTTAATAAAAATCGCGTTCTTACTTATAATTAATTTGTTGAATTCTGTGTAATTGATTGTGTGAGATGTTGCATAAAATTTGTTGTTGTAATTTATTTTCATATGATTTAATAATAATATCAAATAAATTGTCTTTAAATAAAATTTTGTTATTTTATAAAATTTCTCAGAATTTTCACTGGAGACTCGATTATTTTTGCCACCTTTTCAGTGTAAATATTCTTAAATATTATAATTCGTAAATACATTTCTATCAATTTTTTATTTTAAATTTGTTGTCCATCAATTTATAAATTATTTAGTTTTCTTGTCGAATGTGGTCAATAGATTAAGAATTAATTAAGTTTTATTTAATTTGATAATCAGCGCAAACAAATATTAATTAATATACATTACAGTTAATATGTATACATTATTTCTCTCTAAATATTTATATTTTATTGTAGGAATTTAAATATTTTTAAATAATTTAAATATTATATTAAATATAAATAATATAAAAATGTATTAATTAATTCAATAAATTTAAATATTTTAAATTTTTATTATCATATTTAGTTCTTGAAAATTGTGAAATTTATTTAAAAATTTTAACTTTTTATTATATTTGAATTTGAAAAAAAATTTGAAATTTAATTTTAAAAAATCACAGGTTGAAGCAATGGAGGTTCTTGAAGTGTAAGAATAGAAGTAGAGGCAAGCTAAAAAATAAATTTTTTTTTATAAAAACGGGCAAGTTTAAGGTTGGACACGAGCATTTTAAAACTGAAAATTTTGAAGAGTGATTTTGTAAAAAATACCCAAAAATAAAATGGAATTTAATTAATACACATTTGAAAACATTTTTTTGATTTGGATTAACGAAAACCACGGTGAGGCTTAACATTTTAGAATCTAATATTTAAATTTTTACATTGGTCTGTCTTTATATCTTCTGACCACAAAGTTTGCTGAATCTTCTTCATTTAGAATCGGTTCTTCAATTTCATCATAAATTAATTTTTATTTAAAATTGGTTCATTTTCTAAATTTTCATCCATATTTTCATCAATTGATTTGCCTAAAAATAAGATTTTTTTATAAAAGATTAAGTTAAATAAATTTTCCTCTAAAACAATTCTATCAATCTCATCATCGAGCTTTAATGTTGTAATCCACTAGAAAATTAAAGTAATTTTTTTTATTTATATTGAATTAATATGCTTACAAAGGGTTTTTTTCTCAAATTGAAAATAGCTTGTATGTGAATATTGGGTTTTATATATTAATTAATATTAATATGTATTTAATTTTTAATATCTTTTATTTTATAATTTTTAATACTAGAAAAAATTATACATATTTGTAATTTATATTCACATTTATATGGTTATTTAATTCATTCTTTCTTTTGTTTCTAATATTAATTTTTAAACTATATTTAATTAAAGCGGCACCAAATTCCCTGAAGGGTTCCAATCACTTCAGAGTATTACAACCAAAAATAATACTACAACCGTTTGGCGTATATTGTAAAGATATTAAATAGTAATTTGTTAAAATGTTTGAAGATTTATAAAAATAATTACTTAAAAATTCATGAAAAAATAAACAGTTTCGGTCATGAACTAATTTAATTTAATTAATATTTGTAATTTTTTGATAATAAGAGCAATCATTAGATTCATCTGTTGTTTGTCCCAAGGAACGCGAAGTAAAGATATACTCTGATAGAATTGTTTTTTATTGTTATAGTTTTTCATATTTTAAATACTTTTTATCAATTCTTCTTAAAGAATCTTTTACTTAATTTTTACAGATTTAAATTTTATTATCGTTAACCATATTTATTTTTATTATGAATATAGCTCGTTGTTATTATTACAAATGTAGTTCCGGATTTGTAGGAATATGTTTAATTAAAAATTTAGAGCAAATTTTGTTTTCCATGTTTAGATTATTATTCGTATTCATTTTTAAGTAATTAAAATTTAATTTTAATAATATATGGCATCTTAACTAAGTCTAGATGCCATATAAATATTCTTTTAGGTTATTAAAATGCTTTTATGTGTGTTGAGGTGTGCCCAAATTTAATTCTGTGTGACGTGACTGCATAAAATTCTACCACATCTCTTGCCGATTAAAGTGTTAATTTTTTTAAATAATGAATTAAAAGTAATTTTCATTTAAATTTTCCGTACATATTTTTTTTGCAAAATATTATTTTGTAGTCGTTTTATAATTTAATTGTTTTTCTTGTTTTATTTCTACAGAAGACTACATTTTTATATATTGAATAAATTATTAAAAAATTATTCAAGAGTTTTTTTATTTTTAATTTAAAGTATTTTAAAATATTTATAAAGTTGATTTTTTAAAATTTTATTGATTTTTAAAATTAGTTATAATTTTAGTATTTCAAAAAGTCAATACAAAAAGTCAATATTTATAAGTAATAACAAAATGCGTCAAGTAATAAACAAAAAATAAATTGTTTTGTTTAATAAATAGAAAGAGTCCAAACAATTTTAAATTAATTGTTTGGAATTTTTTTAATTAATTTTTTTTAATTAAATTAATTGCCACAAAGAATATTTTAGAGAAATAAATAAAATTTCCTTTTGTTAGGCAGTCTTGCTAGCACAGGTGTTGGAACATTTTCGAGAGTTGTTGCTCTAAGAACTGCAGGAGTTTCCATTGTTTCAATTGCACGACTTTTCAAAGATTGAATTATAAGTGTATTTTTTATCACATTAATTGTTGAGTTTGGTGCCTTCTCAAAACTGTTCTTTATATTTTTTTGAATTTTTTAATATTTTTGTGTATTAAAAAATTTAAAATATATAAGAGAATATGTTCTAAATACGACATATATTTCCGACTAATAGAATTTTTTAATACTTTTTATATTTTCATCCTTTGGGCTATACTTTATTGTCATTATTACTGCAATGTTGCATGATTTTTGCGGAATTTCTGGAAAATTGTTGTTCAATTTGCTGGACAACATTTTTTTTTATAAAAAATGTTTTATATATTAAAACTACTTATAACGTTATTAACTATAATTAAAATTTTTGCTTTATGTCGTTGTGAAAACATTGCGAAAATATTTTTTTAATATTATATATTTTTCAAATATTCTATTTCTATATTTTTCATATTCTATCTATTTTTTACAAGAGAGAGATATACAATTAAACCTAATTGTAGTAATAAATTTTAAATATTTCACTTCTCAATTAAAATTATCAGAGCTACTGTAATATGGGAGAAGGTTAGAAGAAGGATTTGTTGAAGAAGTAATGAAGAATGATTGGTAGAAGACAAGTATTTAGGTGGCTTTGCGATGTGTTGATTATAAATATAACTCGCTGTTATTATTATTTTATTTATAAATTTAGAGCAAATTTTGTTTTCCTTTTTTAGATTATTAATCATATTTATTTTCAATTAATTAAAATTTAAATTATTGAATCCTACTTAATTTATTTTTTAATAATATATGGCATCTTAACTAAGTCTAGATGCTATATAAATATCTTCTTTATTAATTGTGCTTTTATGTGTGTTGTGGTGTGCCCGAATATAATTCTGTGTTGTGTAGCTAATATAATTCTACCAAATTTCTTGCCGATTAAAGTGTTAATTTTTTTAAAAATTGAATTAATAGTAATTTTCTTTTAAATTTTTCTTAAATATATTTTTTGCAAAATAGCATTTTGTAGTCGTCTCGTAATCTCAATTTAATAATACATAATAATTCAATCTAAATTATTTTAATCAATTTACTTTATTCAAACAAATAGAATTTTATTAAAGAATATTTATTTATTTATTTAGAAAACAATAACGATTTACACCCAAACCAATGAATGTATAATTAGTAGTTTGGTTATAAAGGAAAAATTTAATTTAAATAATGTTAATTAAGAAATTGAAAGAAAAAAAAACGGTAAGAAACTTTTTAAGCTAGATAAATTAATATTTTTTATTATAAAAATTGATTTTTAAAAATTTACTTAAAAATTTAGATTTTACTTTTGATATGTGAGAAAATTTATTTCGTAATGATACTAATTACAAAATATTATACATTAATTCTTTGATAAATTTTTAATAATAGCTTTTAAATGTATCATAAATATTAAATAATTTTTGTTATTATTCTATTTTAAATGAATATTTTTTCAAATTTTTAATTTATTATTTTGTATATGCTTTTAGCAATTATATATGTAATTTTATTTTTCTAAATTAAATAGATAAATTATAAAAGCCATTTTTTAATTTATTTTTTAATTTATTTTAATTTTTATTAAAAAAGACAGTTTTTATTTATGGGGATGAACATTGAAAATGACATTAATGTCCTAGACAGATTTATTTCCTTTATGTTTTTTCTTTTTTTTTTTGACTACGGATTCATCATTTATTTTATATAAAATGTTGGAAATTTTGCAGGATATCTGATGTTTAACTAATAAGATAAGTGTAAAAGAATTTTAACTGTAATTTTTCATTAATACTGTTAATTTATACTGGTTTTCATGAATTATGAGTTTGGATGGGTTGCGCAGGGTTTTATTTTATATTAATTAATTTCATTTAATCCAAGCATTATTATTTTTCATGATTTAAATTCACTCAATGTTAATTTATATTTTAATTCAACAATATATCATTATAATAATGACAAATATTTTTTTAATTATTCCGAAGGTTTAATTTTTTATAAATTTGGATTAGTTCTTATCTTATTTATGATACTGCTAAAACTATTAATTTTTGTATGAATAAGTTTTCAAAACTCAATTATTTATATTTTGTCAGCTCTCAGTTCTTTTTTGCTGAAATAGTAAAACGTTTTCGGTGAATTTATTTTAAATTTAAAAAGCTCAATATAAACATTTTGAACTATATGAAATTTGTTTAAAAGAATTTTTAATAAAGAATTTTCTTATTTTTTTTTATTTAATTTTGATTTCTTTATTATCTTAAATTCTAATATCAAAGTAAATAAATTTTCGGCATAAATTTTTATAGATAAATTTTTTATATGTCTTTTATCCGTCTTTACTGTTGGGTATTGATTTAAAAAGATGATTTAAGGTTTATAAATGTTTTAATAAATTTAACTTTATTTTAATTTTGTATTATTTTCAATACATAAAACTATGAACATAATTTTTATCAACTTTCATTTCATCAATTTCAATAAGTAAATATAAAAGAATAGTGTCAGTGTTTAAAAATCTGTTGATCAATTGAATAAAATCGAAATGTTGTAGTGCAATTAAAAAATTATATAATTTACTATTTTTCTACAAATTTTTAAATAGTTCTAAAATTAAATAGCCTCTATCTAATTAATTTATGCATTAATTATTATAATACAATCTTTGTAGTGAATAAATACTATTTTATTTCATAATCCATTGTAACTTTAGTTTTATAACATTATTAATATTTTATTGTTTTCGAATAGTTGACCACATATAATACTTTCATTAAAATAATTTATTCATGAATTACTGGTTTTCTAAGACAGAAAAACCATTTTTATAGAAACAACTTTGTGTGAAGTTATTCTATAATTTTATAAAGAATCCCAAATATTTTTTAATATAACATAAGTAAAAAGTAAAATTTAGTAAAAAGTAAAGTATAAAGTAATTTCCAACATAAGAATTTTCTAGAACACTTATAAATTTCAATGTTTCTTATTTGGTTGAAAAATTACAAAAATATTCTCAACCACTACCTAGAATATTTTTCAGATAAAATGAATGTTTAAAAATTATTTTAAATGTTAATTACATGACTGTTTTTTAAATTTTAATTATATGCAAATTTTCCTTTAAAAATATTTTATTAAATTAATATTTTATAATATTAACTTTTTTTATGAAATCAACTTAATATTTTCCACCACCTAATATTTTCCACCACTACGATAAGAATTTAATTAAATCAATTAAAATTATTTCCATATTCAAAATTATTTTTATTTTTTTCTTTATTCTGATATAGTAATAGAAATTTTTGACCGACTACAACCATTCAAATTAAACACTTATAATCACAGAGCTTGATATTTTAATACATATTTGTATTTATATTCATATTTATTTAGTGCAACAGTATTGTCATCGGCGCATTTAAAACTTTCATAAAAATCCAGCCGTTCTCGTCTGTTTCCACCAAACTTTCTTATTTGCAGTGTTGGAAGTTGGTATAGATTGGAAGTTGTATATAATAAATTTAATTTTAAATAAAACATTTTTTAATTAATTTTTATAATTAACTAATATATTTTTGTGAATATTTTTCACAATAGATTTTTCTATTTTTGTTTTTAAATCATATCAAAATTACTATATTTACAATTTTTTATTTTAATGTTGTTAACACTTTGTTAAATTGTTGTTAACACTTTAATTGGTGTTAAGAATTTGTTGTGATTGTGATGTGTAGCAAAAGTGATTAAATTGTTGTTAATACGTTTTAGTACCGAGTTTAAATATTTTTATTAGGAAAATTTTTTGTAGTGTTTCTGCGTTACTTATATTTTTTACAGCTCTTCAAGGAAAAGTTATCAATTTAATTCCTTTGTCTATAAAGGAAAGGAATGTTGAAATTTTTTATTTTTATGCTATAATCAAAACTAGCTATTTAATTTCTTTAACTTTGCTTTCGAAACTGGAGTTCTTATTCTTCTTCTTTTTATTCAAATTATAAAATTTGTAAGAATTGCAAATAATAACGAATTACTTTGTATTTATTTTCATATTAGAGGCCAATTTTATTATTTTAGATTTATAAATAAATTTCCATCAAAAATTATTATTTTTAATAATTTTATGATTTTATTAAACATTTGCAATTATAAATACAGAGACATATCTCTAAGGTTATATCTCAAAAAATAACACTACTAAATGTATCTTAATTTTATAATTAAATATTTTTTATAGTTGTGATAAAAACTAACTATTTTGAATGACTGAAAAATTTATTTATTGTTGAAATAAATATATACTAATAATAATTTGCTGTTAATTAATTTATCTGTTGTTATTTTATTAATTCAGTATAATTAATATTATTATATTCCATCAAATAAGATTTTTTAAATTTATTTCGTTTTCTATAGTTCATGTTGTAGAGTTCCAACGAAACAAAAAACAATAAATATTTTGAAAATTTTGCAATTTTTAATTTCTCGTAAAAATTTCCTCAATCATGGGCAAACAGCACGCTGTTATTATTACAAATGTAGTTCTGGATCATCCTAAACATCCTTAATGAGAAATATAGAGCAAATTAGATTTTTTGTTTAATTATTATATACAGGGTGCGGCAATTTTTCCGCCACTTTTGTTTTGGCCATATCTGGCTTCAAACTTAATGAAAATTGTTAATTCTTTTTTTATTTTAACCCCAAGACTTTGAGAAACTTTTTGATACCAAAATATCCTTAAAATTTTATAATTTAGTTAACTAAAGTTTGAGCAAGATTTTTTTAGTAAAAATTGGCCTAGATTCAAGACTAAAATTTTGATATGGGAAATCTTTATATCATTCGAATCAACTCTGAAATCTGATTCGAAAGACGTAAAAATCAGGCAGCTTCGGCGAAAATGAACCGAGATATGGATCTCTGAATGATAAATTAAAATCATTTTTGCAAATATAAATTTTTTGAGTAAAATTTCCAAAAATGAAATTATAAGCTATTTCGATGCTCCTGAATGAGAAGAGTCGATTGGTATCAAAATCTTTTGGATTTGATGATTTTGAACAAAGTTATGATTAATTAAACTTTGGGATTAAAAATGTTTTTTGACGCGTTTGGATGTTTCGAGGCGTTTATTAGAAGCGTCTTTGAACTAAATTCCCATTTTTTGGTATCAAAAAGTTTCTCAAAGTCTTGGGGTTAAAATAAAAAAGGAATTACGAATTTTTGTTAAGTTTGAAGCCAGATATGGCCAAAACAAAAGTGGCGGAAAAATTGCCGCACCCTGTATTATCATATTTATTTTCAATTAATTAAAATTTAATCTAACTTATTGTCTAGATCTACTTAAAATTTTAAATTTTGATATATGAGAAAATTTATTTACAAAATATATAATTACAAAATTTTATACTATAATACTTTTATAAATTTTTAATAATAACTTTTAAATATAGTTATAAAGTTAAACAATTTTTGTTATTATTTGCATTTAAATGATTATTTTTTAATATTATCTATTATTTGGTATATGCTTAAAGCAAATATTTGTATTTTAATTTTGTTTAAATTAGGTTATGTACAATTTAAATAAAATCTTTTTTATAATGGAAATCTGTTTCTCCTTGCAAGCAATTGCTGCACAGCACTTCAGTAATTTCCGCTTGGGTGTGTTGACCAATAATAGCTAAGTCTCAAAATTTGAATAAATTTATTTATTTAATAAAGATATAATTTTTAATAAATTATTTTTTATAATTTCTATGATGATATTATAAATGTTAATAATTTCAATTAATAATTTAATAGTTATGTAAATGTTGTTTAAAAAAACTAAAAAATTTTAATATTTTGTAGTAATAAATTTGTTCTTGGATAAATAAAATATTTTTTTGGTTATATTGATTGGAAAAAAGTCCAAAAGTAATGAGAATAAATGAAAGCGAAGCTATTCGAAAAGTAAAATACAACGGACATTTACTTTAGATATTCTCTGCGACAACACTGAGTAGATATGTAAATGTTTGCTATTTTCGAAGATATTATCTCCTTATTTAAATAATTAATGACATTTATTTAAAAAATATGTAGATTTTAGTAATATTTAGCTAAAAAGTGTATATATCTAATAATCTAATGTTTGCAGATGAGCAGATGAGAAATTTGATTCTTGAATAGAATTTGGGGAAGAAATTTCCTGAATTAAAAAAGCAGATGTTTTTAAGAGACTGCTTAATTTAACATAATTGCTCGTGCAGGGGCAGAAATAGTGTTAATAAATTGTTAATTCCTTGATTCTGTTCCAAACGCCTAACTAAGTAAAACTTATAAAAATCTTCAAAATCTCCCAGTTAAGGAATTTGCTATAAAGAAAGTCTATTTTTAATTTTAATGATGAGATAAGTCATTGATTTAATAATTTTGTTAAAAATTTAAATTTCTTTTTAAATTAATTTGAGTTGAAATGTACATTTTAGTGTGTACATTCTAAATGTGTGTACATATCTCTTTCAATGGTATTGTTTGATTTCTTATTTGATCGAGCCCATTTCTTGATTGAGATCTTCTGTAGGTTGTTGTTTTGTACGAGAAAATTTTCTTTATATTTTTCACGAGTTTTATTTTCATGTCTTGGCTAAATTTACAGTCTTATTTCGAGACTCTGATGAACTATTGACTGTATTCCGTGAAAGGATCGTTTGATATGTTAGTCCAATAGATTGCTCTTTGTTTGGTTATTGTGCATTGAGTCAAGTTAATACAAGAGATTATCTAGACTATTTTCCTTCTTTTCTCATTCATTAACTCTGACATATAAATATGTATATATTTTTTGATTCGAGTCATTGATATAATAATTTAAAAAAAATTAATTTAAGCTTCTTTTAAATTAATTTCGTTCAAATTATTTTTAAAATTTAGTAAATCTTGTTGTAATTATTTTTATAATAAAATTATATATTTAAATTAGTATTTTTTAAATAACCATATAAATATGTTCAATGATTTAATGCGTAGTATTCGTATAATTTATTTTTATTAATTTATTTAAATTAAATATTTTAATATTTAAATTTAATTTTTAATCTGTTTTAATCCAAAAAATATAATCCAAACAATTTTATAATATTTTTATATATAGTACATATTTTAAATTTTTATAAAATTCAAAAAATAATAAATCTAAATCTTTAGATAATTGATATTTGATGGGATTGATTCTTCCGCGAACTTAAGGATGATTTCAAATGTTTCAAATTAATTTAAAATATTTTTCTTTGGATTTACCTCGATCTTTATCAAATTGTTATTTTTCAAATTGATTCTTATTTTGGTTTAAATGTAATTTTCACCTTCTTCGCCCTGCTCACCAATTTTGAAAATTTATTTTATGATTAATTTTGTGATTACTAGTGTGGTCTCATTTAATCAAATGAAATTGTTCAGTTTGGAATCATTGTAATTATTAATTAATTAGCATTATTAAATTGCATCTTTGTTAATCTTATCAAATGTTGTTACAATAATATTATAATCTGATTTAAATAGGAATATTTTTTAGTTTAAAGCTTAAAACTTATGAAGATATGCAATGATTTGAATCTTATTTAAAATGTAAACATGTTTACATTTTTTGAATAAAATGTAATATCATTAGATTCATTTCTTCATCCTGAAATAGTTAATTAATCTATTATTAAATTTTCTATTAATTAATATAAAAAAATCTTTGATTTATTTATTTTTATTTATTTTTAATGCGCATCTCAATTTTACTTAATATCTACTAATCTTACTAATTTTTTGCTCATTTTGTTGAACAGTAATAGTCAAAAATGCACTAAACTTGTCAAAGTGTATAAAATATCTTAAATTGATAAAAATTTTAGCTAAAAATTTTAGCTTTTCATTAGCTAAACTTTAAATTTTATTTTTTAATGTTATCCAAGTAATTTGATCAATAAGGTGTAAAATAATGATTTATGTAATATGGTCTTTTTGTTCTTATATTCCCCGATATCACTCCAAATCGACTATCATTCCAAATCAACCTGATCCGGCATTTTTAAATAACGAACTCTAACTCGAATTTTAAAATAAATTTCCCAAAAAAAATCATGGAGGAGGGTTGAAAAATAGTACTCATCCTGAATTAGCACTCCCCCTTTAAATAGTACTCCCCTTTGGAGGATGGTTGAAAAATAGTACTCCCGGGAGTACTATTTTAGGAAATACGGTATTTTAATAAAAAGTTAATTGTTTTTAAAAAAATAGTCTGATGATGAACAATATTTAAACTTAAGCTTGAACAAACGGGTTACCACTTAAACTTGGAGAATAAATTTTCTCTGGTTTCTTAAATATTTTAAATTATACAAAGATTTTTATTCTTGATATTTTGAATATTTTAAATTATACCGTCAAATTTAAAATTTACCTAAAATTAAAAATTGCCTGTGACATGTATTTATTTTAAATTTTATAATTAAAACGAGTATTTGTGTTCTGATTTACAACTTTATATGTTTGAGACTGAGTTTCCTCCTATTTTTTTAAATTAAACTTGCATAATATATTTGATCTAAACAATTAATTTAATTAATGGATAATTTATAAATAATTTTATAAAAATACATTTATGTATCCAAGTCCATCTATCGCTATCTCATTACGATAGACATTAAGCATATTCAACGCTCCAGGGGTGGCAAGTATAATTAGTTTTCGTAATTGTCCTGGTTTTTATAATTTTTAACAATAAAAAATTATACATATTTGTAATATTATACAGATTTTATCAGTATTGCATAAATTGAACTTCGATTCATCACTCCAAAGTACCTTACCCAATTGTTCAGATGTCCTGTCCAAGTTTTTTAATTTATAATTTTTAATATTAAAAAATTATACATATTTATATTCACATTTATATAGTTCTTTAATTCTTTCTTTCTTTTGTTTCTAATATTAATTTTTAAAACATATTTTAATTAAATAAATATCGGTTTTACTCTCATGAAACTGTTTTTTTCGATGTATAGATTTGCATATTCAAAATAATTTTTATTAATTCTTCTGAAACATAGAATCTTTTTTTACTATGCTACATGTTTACATTATATCATTGTTAACCAATTTAAATTATAAACTTAGACCGCAGCTATCATTACAAATGTAGTAAAAAATCTTTAATCATGAATTTAGAATTACGTATTAATTCGTTATTATATATTAATCATACATTAATTCATTATCAAATTATATAATAGTTCATTATTTGGTATATGTATGCTTCTAGCAAGCATATTTAATTTTATTTTTGTTTAAAGTAGAGAAATTAATAAAATCTTTTCATTATAATGGAAATCTTTTCCTTCTTCCAAACAAGTGCTGCTGCAAACTGTCTTTAATTTCAAGTTCAATACATAAAAAACATTTATTTATATTTTATAAATATATATTTCTAACAAAATATTTTTTGACATTTTTTATTTAGCATCGGTTATTTTATTAAATAGTGAATTTCTCATTTTATATCTACAATTCTCAATCATAAATAGTATTCACATTCGTGTATAATCTCCACAGTTAGTTCAATTGCACAGAAAACTATTTTTATATATTATTTGATTGATTATATTATTTTATTATTTTATATTATTTTATATTTGATTGATAATTGGTTAAAAGATCAAATTGCTTTTTTTAAAAGATCATTTGCTATTATATATAATTATAATTCAAGAGTTTTTTATTTTTTGAAGTATTTTAAAACATTTATAAAAATATATTAATTAAATTTTATTGTTGTGCACATTGAATTTAGACCCAATTCTTCATTCACTTTTTTTTGGATGTCATTATTTTTCGCTCGTTTTTAATGATTTTTCTTTTGTTAAATATTTTGAATGACAAAATTCTTCATTCATTATTATTCTTATGTAGAATGACCATTTTTCTCAAACATTTATTTTATTCAATTCAATATTTGGTTAAATTCAGCTGTTGTATTGTCTGTTGATGGTCAGAATGTTTACCTTTTATAAGGCCTTATTTTATAAGGCCTATATATAAAGCCTTATATATATGATTCATCATTACATATTTGATTCATCATTATTTTTTAATAGAATGAATTTAAAAGCGAAGAAAAATATCAAAAAGCTATCACAAAATTTTCTGACTGTAAACATCTTTTGTTCTTTGCGCAGTTGCATTAAAAAGAGAAACTAAAAAATTCATAAAAAAAGTTTAAAGATTAAAGATTAAAAATAAATCTATAAGAAATTAATATTTAATAATATTAATGAATATTCAAATATATGACAATTTAATTATCATTATATCAATTTTTTACATTTAACTTTTTAAATTTGATATTAATTATTTTACATTAAATAAAAATCTTATACTTCTCTAAATTTTTAATTTATTTAAAAGTTTTCACAAAATTTACGTAATAATTTGATAATTAAAATATTTTTTCGTTAAATTATCTTCTATAATTTAAATAATTTTTCTCAATGTTATAAATTTTAATATTAAAATATGAAAATATTATTTTTAATTATTTTGTTTATGAATTGTAAATTATTTTTAATATATTTAAATTATTTGCGGTGTAATTTAAACAAATATTTGATGCTTCCGCAAACTCAAAGAAGATTTCAAATGTCTCAAATTAATTTAAAATATTTTTAGGTTAGATTTTCTTCGATCTTCATCAAACTATTATTTTTAAATAAATTTTTATTTTGGTTTAAATGTACTCTTCTTCTATCTTCTCGCCCTGTTTGTAAATGCTGAAAATTTATTTTATAACTAATTATGTGATTACAAGTTTAGTTTCTTTATGTTGTCTCATTTAATAAAATCAATTTGTTGAATTTGTAATATTTTAATTATTAATTAATTAGCATTATTAAATTCCATCTTTGTTAATTTATTAAATGCCTGACGTTTATTATTTTTATCTTAAAGTTTAAAACATTGTGGATATATTTAAGGAATTATTTTGGTTTAAATAAAACAATATTAAATTCTGGCTTAAATTAGAAACTTTAATTTTATTTATTTTACTTGTCGGATCTGTTGACCAATATTAAGAAAGCTCAAAATTTGAAATTTGATTTATTGAAATTTTAGAGTTTGCAATCCTTGACTCTCATTTTGATTCTCATTTTGATCCTTGACTCTATTAATTTATTCATTATATAATACATTTTTTGTAGTGATTGAATGTTGATTGCTTAATTAATTTAATAAATTTTAAACATTTAAAAAATTTAAATTACATAGCTGTTTTGAAACAAAATTAATATACTATTTTGTAATATATACAGGTATTATATAATATATTACACATTTTGGCCTTGAAAAAGAGGGGGACACTCATTGAAACCCATTTCACTTAAACACTCATTTAATATTAAAAGAGCGGGTATTTAAAACTTGATTACAAACTTAAAAAAACTTATTTTTAAATTTTAAATTCTATTATTTTTAAATAATATTTTAATTTTAATCTACGTATATACTATCTTCCTGTCAATCATTCCAACTTTAGCTTTAAGACATTATTAATATTTTTGATTTCGAATTATTTAACTTTTTATAATTAATTTAATCCCAAAGATTTCTATAATGTAACAATTAACAAATTTATCAAAAATATTTTTTAAATAGACATAATATTGTTGATTTTAAGTTTATTTTTATATACATAGCATTTAATTTTTCCTTCCTCTTTTTTAAAATTAAATAACAATTAATAAAATTAAAGTAGCAATCACTTTATTATTATCAAACTAAAAATGAATATAAAATAAGCGGCGCTGCAACATTCCAGATTAGAAGTTTATAGATAGACATTTTATGTGATTTTCTATTCTCTACGAATTTTATAAAAATTATTTTAATTAATTCTAAATTTTATATCATCTGTTATTTCTATAAATCACATTTTAATAAAAATTTTCAGATTAACTAATTTAAAAAATTCATAAAACTTTTTCATTTAATATATTTCATCATAATTTTATCAATAAATTTTCATTTAAAAATAAAATTTCAATCAATTCTTTATTCTAAATTTTTATAAAGTTCAAAAAATAATAAATCTAAATCTTTAAATAAAATAAATTAGAAGGTAAATAATTTTTTATTAAATACAAATGTATACAATAAATATATCATAGATGATAACAATATATAATTTAAATATGTTTAAAATTAATTAAAACATTTATTAGCCTTAAATTACTTATTAAAAGCAATGCCAAACATTAAAAAAGCATTAAAAGACAAGAACTTCTTAATCTTAACATAAGAGACAGATTGCTTTTGTTTACCGAGTTCGAGAGTTGGCGAACTCTTTTGAATTTCCTCTTATACTAGAGAATGTCAATTTACCATTGATAATAAAATATAATTGTGTAATTTGTTTAATTGTTTAATAACATCTATTCTTCCTGCTTTATGTCAGTTTTGACGGCAGTATTTCTTGCTTTCATAAAACTGAAAACACACTTTTTATTAAACTTGCTTTTATTAAACTTTATTAATTTTGCATTTAATATATTTATCGTGATTTTTTTAATCTGATAAAAAATGAAATTCATACAATTTCACTCAAAATATAGGTTTAATAAAAATTCTATCAATAAAAATTTTATTTTAACTCATGTCTTATGCAATACTTTCATAAAACCGCACTTTATTTTTAAATTAATTTAAATGTGTGCTCTTTCATTACATTATTTTCGTGTGCATGTCCAGAATTGAGTTTGGCAGTCAGCTGATAAGTCTTTTTCTCTTATATCTATTGAATTTTTTATTATGTAATCAAAAATATAAATTAATAGTATTTAATTGCATTTGCTTGTGTTATTAGTAATAGAAAATTTGTATTTTTAATTTATCTCCTTATTTTAAATGTAGATGATTATTCGATTTAAAATAATCGCATTAACATGTGAATTTATTATTTTAAATTAATCACAAAATTTCTTTTCAATTATCTTGACTAAACATTGTGTTTAATGTTTAAACGATGAAATTTAGGTTGTAATTTCTAAATAGATATGTATATCTTCCTATGTTATTTTTATTCTTAATTTTCAATCATATAATAGTAAAAAATTGAACAAAAACTAATTTTTCTAAATTTGTATCAGTAAACAAGGTGAACAATGCCGTTTTCATTAGGTTAATGTAGATTGTTTTATTTGTGATCTCTTTATAATATATTTATTATTTGAGTTTATTACAAAATGTTCATAATTATTTATTTTTATTTTAGATCTATTATTTATCATATGATATAAATTTGTAATATCAAATTCTTATTAATTATTGGACAAAGCTGAAGAATTCACTCCAAACAACAAAATACTTCAGTTCAAATTCGAAAATTTAAATTTCAAAAATAGTCAAAAAAAATTTTTTATTTATTGACAATTTAAATAAACTTAAACCTTCTCTTTTATAATAAAAATAATTCATCTCAAACTTCGGCAAAAGCTTATTAAAAATTAAATTTTCTTAAATTTGAGCAATCAAAGAAAAATAAAATTTTCTCTTCAAATTTTTATTTTTTTCCATTAGGTATATTAATTTAATATTTATAATTAATGCTAAAATAGTGTCCATATCGAATAGAATAATTATACCGTGATTAAAGGTTAATATTTTCATATTAAAATTATTTTTTTCTTAATTCTGATTTAATCCAGAATTTGCCGACTAATACTACCCAAATTAAACACTTATAACCACAGAGTTTAATATTTTAATTTATAATATATTAATTTATAAAATTTTTAGCTAGTGAATCGAATACTATTTATTTTATATTTTTAAAAGGATTTTGAAAAGTAAATATTCTTATCATTCAATTTAATTTTTGAAATTTGTAATTTTCTTTGTAAATTTTATCGGTACTTGTGGGTTTCCAATAAGGCCTGAGCTTTTGTTGATGTCCATAGCTTTTTTGTAAATATGTTTATATTTGTTGGATACCATAACTGAAAAATAAAAAATTTATAAAAAAGAAAAAATGTATAAAAAATTTCTCTATAAAAATATCTCTTTAAAAATTTATTCAATTTTTAATTAAGACATTGCTTGTTTGTTTTTATTAAGTGGTCTGCATAAACTTAAAGCATTATGCGGATATTTAAAACAATTTATGTTAACTATAATTTTCAAAAATTAGTAAACAGCACTAAATTGTATTGTTCTTTTTTCGTAAATTTTCAATATTTTACAAATTTTTTATGTTATAATTAATTAATCCATTTAACAATTGTATAAAATTTTATCCAAATTATATTTGAGCATATCTCATATCGAGTGATGCATAAATTTTTAAATTAGTCAACTATCATATCTTCTAATTCAATTTCTATAATTAGCACATTCTCGTAATCTATAAAATATTTTGTGATTTAATATTATATGTTTATCTTTATTTTGTAATTTAACATTCGTTATTTAACCTTTTTCTCATTCATTAACTTGACTTATTAATAAATATATTTTTTACTTAGCGTAATTGATATAATAATTTTGTTCAAAACAAAATTTAATTTAAATTTCTTTTTAAATTAGTTAAAAGAATTCCGAACCCCGACCAGAAAAGTATATTTCTATCATCATTTTATACATATTTCAATCATCATTTCAACATGCTTAAATTTGTTGTCTGCCATATTAGCACTTATCTATGAACCTCATTTATTATTTTCAGGAAAAGTTTCTTCATATTGCTCACGTTTTTATTTTCATGTCTGGACTAAATTTGGGGTTTAATGGTTAAACAACAAAGTTTACTAGTTGACAAGCATTCAATCCGCCAGCCCCCGCCTTGTCATGATGAAATTTAACAAGACATCTTCTAGCCACTCTCTTCACTAAAATTTAGTTATTTTTAAAATTCTCTGTTTTAAACATACATTCATCCACCGAATTATGAGATTTTTATTTTTAAATAAAACAATAGTATGTAATATAATTTAAATAAGAATATTTTCTTATTTTAAAGCTTAAACATTTGCATATATTAAAGAAATTTATATTAACTATCATTTTTAATAATTATTAAGCATCAGAATTGTAGTGTTGTTTGTTATAATTTGACAATATTTTTTCAAGATTTTCTTTTATTAATATTCAATCATTTAACAATGTATAAAATTTTATCTCAAATATAATCGAGCATATCTCAGATCGCGAAGCATGAATTAGGTCGTGCTCGTCTTTAAAATTAATGTATTCAGATTTATTCTATATTAATTTAGATATATTTTTAATAAAGCAATTTATTAAAATATATTATAATATAATAATTATTAATAAATATATTTTTTTATATTAAATGTAATTGAATTTGGTTTGTTGCAAAAACTTTATAGAAGTTTGATTTAAAATATATACTGATTCAATTTTTATATTTTACTACAAAGTTTATTTAAATTGAAATGATTATTTTAAAATAATTTTTACGTTTTTTAAGCATTAAATATTGGAAAAAAATTTTACTAAAAATATTTTATAACTTCATTTAATTAATTAAAATAACTCTAAATTAAAATAATACCTTTATAACTGGTGTTTGATCAATAGAATAAGAAAATATTTAAAAAAATATCAAATTGTCTTATTACTTAATGTCTTATACCAAAGATGTCTTATGTGAAGCATTTCCAACTCTTAAGCAGAGAAGAGAAAAACTGCAATCGCTAAAACGCTGTTTTAAATGTTTTAAATCTGGTCATTTTGCTAATCAATGCTCTAATTCTTCACAATGCACAAATTGTCAAGGGCCCCATCTTCGGGCTTTGTGTCCCACATTATTAAACCGATCCACGTATCACACACGTTCTATGCCAATTACAAACACACAAGAGCATCAATCGCACACTAATCGGTTTTTTCATAATCAAATACAAGCTGTCTCTCTCCGTCAACCGGCAGCACCGATTCCCTCACAACAAAATGTTATAAGCTCACCGGAGTCCTCTCAAACTAATTTATCTTCTGCAAAAAATTATAAAGGCAATAATTCACTTATTTTACTTAAATGTATACGCGTAACACTTTTTAACCCACAAAACCCCTTGCAAGAGCACGAAGTTATTCTTTTGATGGACGACGCCAGCACTCACTCCTATATAACACTGAGTGAAGCTAAAACATTAAATTTAAATTTAACTCAAAAATCAATCAAATTAGGTGTTTTTAATTCTCCTTCTAGTAAGGTAATCCCAACATTTTCTACTGAATTCGGAATCCGCCTGTCAAACGGCCGGTCATTGATTATTACCGCAAATACGGTCGAACATCTCACTCAACAGACGAACTATGTTCCCTTCACCCCACAACCAAATAGTGTGTTCATCTATACTTTTAGGAATAGGTAAATTAAATTATTATTTAAAATTGGTACATTTTCTAAATTTTCAACCATATTTTCATCAATTGAATTATTTGCCTAAAAATAAGATTTTTTATAAAAGATTAAGTTAAATAACATTTTCTCTAAAACAATTCTATAAATCTCCTAATCGAGCTTTAACGTTGTAATCCACTAAAAAATTAAAGTAAATTTATTTATTTATATTGAATTAATATGCTTACAAAGGGTTATTCCGAATTGGCTAGTTTCGGATAAATTAACGTTATTTTTCTTAACTTAATCTTAATTCCAAACAATTTTTAACACAATAGAAAGTTTTATTTCTTTTAATATAAACGGAAAATTTATTAACGATTAGCAGGGAAAAATGTGAACTAAAGAATAAAGGACTAAACTGAACAATAACGATAACTGAACTGTAAAAAACCGATTTGTGTTAAAGAGGAAGCGATATTTATAGAGAACTAATTTGTAATTGTTTGTGTAAAATATAGGGAAGAAAATAGTCTTTTTCCCAGATGAATGGACTGGGAACGATTAAGAAGAAAAATTTATATAAATTTTACAAAGTTTGAGAAATTAGATTTCGCATTTCCTTTCGAAATGCGACACTCCGGGCCGACTATGAAGTGGAATAAAGTTAAATACATTAATGAAATTATACGGAAGAGCGTTGAGAAATAGCGGAACTCGATGAGTAAACGGAAACAGAAGGGGAAGCGGTGGATAAAAATAAATGGGCGAATAATTTAGCGGATTATAATCAAATTTAATATCCTTCAATGGTATTGGCTTTATCACATTTCCTTTTTCTTTATTCATCGGAAATTTTTTCAATTTGTTTGGGTTCTTCGTGATCCATATTCTGTGGCTATTTCTTGAGGAGCGTGGTTGAATTGTTTCAGGTTGTTCTATCGGAGGACCAGATTCTTTCGGGGGTGCGGCAGGAAGCGGGATATTTTTCACGGCTATTTCGGCGGGTGCTTGTTGCTGTTGGTCAATTTTTGTTGCAGGGGGAGGGGGGCCTGAAGAGTTGACTGATGACACATCACCTGGGGGGCCTGAAGATTCATTTTGTATTGTCCGAGTTGGCGTATCATCTGTGGGAATTGAACTTTCTTGTTTTGACCTTTTTATTTTCTTGCTTTGTGATGGCACATCTCTGAATTTAATTTTATTATTTCTTAATTTTATATCTACGGGAATTTGATTTATCGGATTTAAACTGGGATCATGAGAGGGTAATTGGTTTTGACTTTTATCTGTTTGTTTACAAACTTGAATTGAACTGTAGATTAATTGTGGCTTATCTGGTTGTGAGGGCTTTCTTTCTTGAAATTCGTTTAAGGGAATTATTTCGGGCTTAATTTCATTTAAGGGAAGTAATTTGATTTTGGTTTCTGGTAAATTATTATGGAAATCTGAAGTGAAAAAATCATCTGGGAATTTTATCGAGGATAACGGGACTGGAGTTATAGTGGGAGGTGTATCTAACATCATCTGTGAACAGAAATTACTTATATGCTGCTGGGGAATTTCTTGTTGTTGAGATCTATTATTTTTATTAAAATATTCATTTATATGGGGCTCATTAATTTGGAGATTAAATAAATTTGGGCAAAGTGCTATGGGGTGTGAGCTATGACAATGAGTACAAATAAGTGGGTTTTGACAAAATCTCGCAATATGGTCGGGTCTATAACATTTAAAACAAAGCCTTCTTTCATATAGACGGGATTTGCGAGTATGGATTGTATTATAGTTCGGGCAATCGTGGGACACGTGATCTGGTAAATTACAGAAAATACAGGGGAATTTTGTCGTCCCTGGTTTATTATTTGGTTGGGATATGGAGAATGTTAGGGAGGTCTGTGGTGTGTTCGGAGGGCTAATCGGTCTGATCCGTGTGAATGGTTTTGGCGTATGAAATGGACTTATCTGTTCGGTGAGCTCCATCTTTTGTTCGTTGAGTGCTTTAATTCCTTCTTTTCTTTTCAAGATGAATTTGAGGGTGTTGCGTAGACGGTCGGTGTTCCATTCTCCTCCATTTTTTTCTTTAACTTCAAATACTTCCTCCAAAATTTGCGGGGGTAGTTTAGATTCCAATTCCATTTGTACGGGGAGAGTGTTGACGTCGAATTGTTGTTCCAGCATTTGTAAATAAATTGCTTCAAATTGGTCGACAAAGCAGCGCAATTCAGCGCATAAATTCTCAGAACCGTTCTTTGAGTGAACGACGGGTAATTTACGGATAGAATGGTGGAGGGTACGGTTAATTTCGTCTATATTTCCAAAGTTTTCGTGTATTAAACGGATTGCTTCGTGGTAAGAAGCTTCTGAAAGGGGGAGTGACTTTACTAATAAAAGAGGTGGGCCTTCAAGGCATTCTTTCAAATAATTAAATTTTATTGAGTCCGATATATTAGTAAGTTCGTGGACTCCTACACGAAAAGCATTCCAAAAGGAGGTAAATTCAACGCATTTACCACTAAATTTGGGAAGGGACAGTTTTGGAAGGTGGAATAAAGTATCTGTGGTCTGAGAGGGGTCGGGTAATACTGCGGATAATGTTCTTCTTTCAGAACGGAGTTTTCGGTTATATTTCATTAAGTCACGTAATGTAGTCGGATACGGCACTGCTGCAACAAATTCATCATAAATTGGATTGTCCGCCAGTCTTTCAGCTCCAGTCATAGACGTTCTGGTGGCCATCCATCTGTCGTTTTCATTGTTAATGTTGTCGAATAATTCTGCTGCGGTTAGGGATTCTGAGTCAAGAGAATTAATGAGGGAACGAATTTGAGAGTGAAATTGGGAAATACTACCAGTCTGAGCTGGTAAAACAAAGGATTTGGGGTTTTCGAGTAATTCTTCTGCTTCTTGAACAAGAAGCCTTAGTTGGTTTCGGAAAGGGGCTGACATACTTTTTTCTTCACCGGCTGAGCTATTCCGAATTGGCTAGTTTCGGATAAATTAACGTTATTTTTCTTAACTTAATCTTAATTCCAAACAATTTTTAACACAATAGAAAGTTTTATTTCTTTTAATATAAACGGAAAATTTATTAACGATTAGCAGGGAAAAATGTGAACTAAAGAATAAAGGACTAAACTGAACAATAACGATAACTGAACTGTAAAAAACCGATTTGTGTTAAAGAGGAAGCGATATTTATAGAGAACTAATTTGTAATTGTTTGTGTAAAATATAGGGAAGAAAATAGTCTTTTTCCCAGATGAATGGACTGGGAACGATTAAGAAGAAAAATTTATATAAATTTTACAAAGTTTGAGAAATTAGATTTCGCATTTCCTTTCGAAATGCGACAGGGTTGTTTTTCTCTCAAATTGGAAATAGCTTGTATGTGAATATTGGGTTTTATATATTAATTAATATTAATAATATGTATTTAATTTTTAATATATTTTATTTTATAATTTTTAATATTAGAAAAAATTATACATATTTGTAATTTATATTCACATTTATATGGTTATTTAATTCCTTCTTTCTTTTGTTTCTAATATCAATTTTTAAACTATATTTTAAATAAAGCGGCACCAAATTCCCTGAAGGGTTCCAATCACTTCAGATAATTGGAACAATTTCCTAAATTTTCATCCATATAACCAACCAACAAAACGAGCAGACGTAAAAAATTTTCCAATAAATCTTGAAACAAATAATTGGTATTTGCTGAATTAATTTAGCTCTTTATAAAAGAAGAGCTCAAAATGATATATTAATCGAACCTGTAAAAATTATTTATTAAAAATTTTATTCAAATAAAAAAGAATTTATAAATGAAAAAAATAAGGAATAGGGAAGCCAAAAATAGGTCAAATTGTGAGTATAAAGTGCCAATTTGCATAAAGAAAAAAACATTTTATACTCACAATTTGACTATTTCTGGCTTCCCTCCCTCTTAACTTATTCAAAGTCAAATGCTATATAAATATTATTTTTTGGTTATTAATTGTGGTTTCTGTGATTGGTGTGCCGAATATAATTTTACAAATTCACTTGCACGTATGCTTGACAAATGGTTTTTTGAAATTTTTTATTTAACATCAAATTGTATTATTAAATATTATTTAATATTTTCTTTTATAACTACAATTCTTTATCACAAATATACTCACATTCGCGGTAATTTCCACAATTGTTATAATCGCTCATAAAACTACATTTTTACCTATTGTACTAAATCATTATACTTAAAAGTATTTTAAAATATTTATAAAAAAATGTATATTTTTTTTGTTATGTATATTTTTCTTTAAAATTTTTTTTATTAAAATAAAATTAAATAAAAAATTTTACTAGTTGTAATTATTCTAATTGATGACAAAATTGTTCGGAAAAGCATAACCATCACGAAGCATATATTCGTATAATATATATATCGGTTTGTTTAATGCTGAATCAATTTAATTTATATTAATTAATTTCATTTAAAACAAGCATTTATATTTCATGAACTAAACACACTCGGTGGTAATTTATATTTTAATTAACAATATATTATTATAATAATGACAAGTTTATTTTTAATTATTTCGAAAGCTATTTTAATTTTTTTATAATTTTAGATTAGTTTTTATTTTATTTGTAATTTTGCTAAATCCAGTAATTTTTTGTGTGAATAAAAATTTATTTTTTAAAAATTCAATTTTTATATTTTGTTCGATACTCAGTTCTTTTTCCCATTGTACTATTAGAATTATTTATAAAATTTAATACAAAATTGAGTGAATTATTAATTTGCTTTGTCAAATTGTGTCACTTCTTTCCAATTGTTGAATGTCACATTATAATAATAATTTTCATGTACACAGACGGGCTAATTATTTCATCATAATTTGATCAATAAATTTTTATTTAAACAATAAAATTTCACTCATTCACTTATATTTTGAGTGAATGAGTGAAATTTTATTGTTTAAATAAAAATTTATTGATCAAATTATGATGAAATAATTAGCCCGTCTGTGTACATGAAAATTATTATTATAATGTGACATTCAACAATTGGAAAGAAGTGACACAATTTGACAAAGCAAATTAATAATTCACTCAATTTTGTATTAAATTTTATAAATAATTCTAATAGTACAATGGGAAAAAGAACTGAGTATCGAACAAAATATAAAAATTGAATTTTTAAAAAATAAATTTTTATTCACACAAAAAATTACTGGATTTAGCAAAATTACAAATAAAATAAAAACTAATCTAAAATTATAAAAAAATTAAAATAGCTTTCGAAATAATTAAAAATAAACTTGTCATTATTATAATAATATATTGTTAATTAAAATATAAATTACCACCGAGTGTGTTTAGTTCATGAAATATAAATGCTTGTTTTAAATGAAATTAATTAATATAAATTAAATTGATTCAGCATTAAACAAACCGATATATATATATTATACGAATATATGCTTCGTGATGGTTATGCTTTTCCGAACAATTTTGTCATCAATTAGAATAATTACAACTAGTAAAATTTTTTATTTAATTTTATTTTAATAAAAAAAATTTTAAAGAAAAATATACATAACAAAAAAAATATACATTTTTTTATAAATATTTTAAAATACTTTTAAGTATAATGATTTAGTACAATAGGTAAAAATGTAGTTTTATGAGCGATTATAACAATTGTGGAAATTACCGCGAATGTGAGTATATTTGTGATAAAGAATTGTAGTTATAAAAGAAAATATTAAATAATATTTAATAATACAATTTGATGTTAAATAAAAAATTTCAAAAAACCATTTGTCAAGCATACGTGCAAGTGAATTTGTAAAATTATATTCGGCACACCAATCACAGAAACCACAATTAATAACCAAAAAATAATATTTATATAGCATTTGACTTTGAATAAGTTAAGAGGGAGGGAAGCCAGAAATAGTCAAATTGTGAGTATAAAATGTTTTTTTCTTTATGCAAATTGGCACTTTATACTCACAATTTGACCTATTTTTGGCTTCCCTATTCCTTATTTTTTTCATTTATAAATTCTTTTTTATTTGAATAAAATTTTTAATAAATAATTTTTACAGGTTCGATTAATATATCATTTTGAGCTCTTCTTTTATAAAGAGCTAAATTAATTCAGCAAATACCAATTATTTGTTTCAAGATTTATTGGAAAATTTTTTACGTCTGCTCGTTTTGTTGGTTGGTTATATGGATGAAAATTTAGGAAATTGTTCCAATTATCTGAAGTGATTGGAACCCTTCAGGGAATTTGGTGCCGCTTTATTTAAAATATAGTTTAAAAATTGATATTAGAAACAAAAGAAAGAAGGAATTAAATAACCATATAAATGTGAATATAAATTACAAATATGTATAATTTTTTCTAATATTAAAAATTATAAAATAAAATATATTAAAAATTAAATACATATTATTAATATTAATTAATATATAAAACCCAATATTCACATACAAGCTATTTCCAATTTGAGAGAAAAACAACCCTGTCGCATTTCGAAAGGAAATGCGAAATCTAATTTCTCAAACTTTGTAAAATTTATATAAATTTTTCTTCTTAATCGTTCCCAGTCCATTCATCTGGGAAAAAGACTATTTTCTTCCCTATATTTTACACAAACAATTACAAATTAGTTCTCTATAAATATCGCTTCCTCTTTAACACAAATCGGTTTTTTACAGTTCAGTTATCGTTATTGTTCAGTTTAGTCCTTTATTCTTTAGTTCACATTTTTCCCTGCTAATCGTTAATAAATTTTCCGTTTATATTAAAAGAAATAAAACTTTCTATTGTGTTAAAAATTGTTTGGAATTAAGATTAAGTTAAGAAAAATAACGTTAATTTATCCGAAACTAGCCAATTCGGAATAGCTCAGCCGGTGAAGAAAAAAGTATGTCAGCCCCTTTCCGAAACCAACTAAGGCTTCTTGTTCAAGAAGCAGAAGAATTACTCGAAAACCCCAAATCCTTTGTTTTACCAGCTCAGACTGGTAGTATTTCCCAATTTCACTCTCAAATTCGTTCCCTCATTAATTCTCTTGACTCAGAATCCCTAACCGCAGCAGAATTATTCGACAACATTAACAATGAAAACGACAGATGGATGGCCACCAGAACGTCTATGACTGGAGCTGAAAGACTGGCGGACAATCCAATTTATGATGAATTTGTTGCAGCAGTGCCGTATCCGACTACATTACGTGACTTAATGAAATATAACCGAAAACTCCGTTCTGAAAGAAGAACATTATCCGCAGTATTACCCGACCCCTCTCAGACCACAGATACTTTATTCCACCTTCCAAAACTGTCCCTTCCCAAATTTAGTGGTAAATGCGTTGAATTTACCTCCTTTTGGAATGCTTTTCGTGTAGGAGTCCACGAACTTACTAATATATCGGACTCAATAAAATTTAATTATTTGAAAGAATGCCTTGAAGGCCCACCTCTTTTATTAGTAAAGTCACTCCCCCTTTCAGAAGCTTCTTACCACGAAGCAATCCGTTTAATACACGAAAACTTTGGAAATATAGACGAAATTAACCGTACCCTCCACCATTCTATCCGTAAATTACCCGTCGTTCACTCAAAGAACGGTTCTGAGAATTTATGCGCTGAATTGCGCTGCTTTGTCGACCAATTTGAAGCAATTTATTTACAAATGCTGGAACAACAATTCGACGTCAACACTCTCCCCGTACAAATGGAATTGGAATCTAAACTACCCCCGCAAATTTTGGAGGAAGTATTTGAAGTTAAAGAAAAAAATGGAGGAGAATGGAACACCGACCGTCTACGCAACACCCTCAAATTCATCTTGAAAAGAAAAGAAGGAATTAAAGCACTCAACGAACAAAAGATGGAGCTCACCGAACAGATAAGTCCATTTCATACGCCAAAACCATTCACACGGATCAGACCGATTAGCCCTCCGAACACACCACAGACCTCCCTAACATTCTCCATATCCCAACCAAATAATAAACCAGGGACGACAAAATTCCCCTGTATTTTCTGTAATTTACCAGATCACGTGTCCCACGATTGCCCGAACTATAATACAATCCATACTCGCAAATCCCGTCTATATGAAAGAAGGCTTTGTTTTAAATGTTATAGACCCGACCATATTGCGAGATTTTGTCAAAACCCACTTATTTGTACTCATTGTCATAGCTCACACCCCATAGCACTTTGCCCAAATTTATTTAATCTCCAAATTAATGAGCCCCATATAAATGAATATTTTAATAAAAATAATAGATCTCAACAACAAGAAATTCCCCAGCAGCATATAAGTAATTTCTGTTCACAGATGATGTTAGATACACCTCCCACTATAACTCCAGTCCCGTTATCCTCGATAAAATTCCCAGATGATTTTTTCACTTCAGATTTCCATAATAATTTACCAGAAACCAAAATCAAATTACTTCCCTTAAATGAAATTAAGCCCGAAATAATTCCCTTAAACGAATTTCAAGAAAGAAAGCCCTCACAACCAGATAAGCCACAATTAATCTACAGTTCAATTCAAGTTTGTAAACAAACAGATAAAAGTCAAAACCAATTACCCTCTCATGATCCCAGTTTAAATCCGATAAATCAAATTCCCGTAGATATAAAATTAAGAAATAATAAAATTAAATTCAGAGATGTGCCATCACAAAGCAAGAAAATAAAAAGGTCAAAACAAGAAAGTTCAATTCCCACAGATGATACGCCAACTCGGACAATACAAAATGAATCTTCAGGCCCCCCAGGTGATGTGTCATCAGTCAACTCTTCAGGCCCCCCTCCCCCTGCAACAAAAATTGACCAACAGCAACAAGCACCCGCCGAAATAGCCGTGAAAAATATCCCGCTTCCTGCCGCACCCCCGAAAGAATCTGGTCCTCCGATAGAACAACCTGAAACAATTCAACCACGCTCCTCAAGAAATAGCCACAGAATATGGATCACGAAGAACCCAAACAAATTGAAAAAATTTCCGATGAATAAAGAAAAAGGAAATGTGATAAAGCCAATACCATTGAAGGATATTAAATTTGATTATAATCCGCTAAATTATTCGCCCATTTATTTTTATCCACCGCTTCCCCTTCTGTTTCCGTTTACTCATCGAGTTCCGCTATTTCTCAACGCTCTTCCGTATAATTTCATTAATGTATTTAACTTTATTCCACTTCATAGTCGGCCCGGAGTGTCGCATTTCGAAAGGAAATGCGAAATCTAATTTCTCAAACTTTGTAAAATTTATATAAATTTTTCTTCTTAATCGTTCCCAGTCCATTCATCTGGGAAAAAGACTATTTTCTTCCCTATATTTTACACAAACAATTACAAATTAGTTCTCTATAAATATCGCTTCCTCTTTAACACAAATCGGTTTTTTACAGTTCAGTTATCGTTATTGTTCAGTTTAGTCCTTTATTCTTTAGTTCACATTTTTCCCTGCTAATCGTTAATAAATTTTCCGTTTATATTAAAAGAAATAAAACTTTCTATTGTGTTAAAAATTGTTTGGAATTAAGATTAAGTTAAGAAAAATAACGTTAATTTATCCGAAACTAGCCAATTCGGAATAACCCTTTGTAAGCATATTAATTCAATATAAATAAATAAATTTACTTTAATTTTTTAGTGGATTACAACGTTAAAGCTCGATTAGGAGATTTATAGAATTGTTTTAGAGAAAATGTTATTTAACTTAATCTTTTATAAAAAATCTTATTTTTAGGCAAATAATTCAATTGATGAAAATATGGTTGAAAATTTAGAAAATGTACCAATTTTAAATAATAATTTAATTTACCTATTCCTAAAAGTATAGATGAACACACTATTTGGTTGTGGGGTGAAGGGAACATAGTTCGTCTGTTGAGTGAGATGTTCGACCGTATTTGCGGTAATAATCAATGACCGGCCGTTTGACAGGCGGATTCCGAATTCAGTAGAAAATGTTGGGATTACCTTACTAGAAGGAGAATTAAAAACACCTAATTTGATTGATTTTTGAGTTAAATTTAAATTTAATGTTTTAGCTTCACTCAGTGTTATATAGGAGTGAGTGCTGGCGTCGTCCATCAAAAGAATAACTTCGTGCTCTTGCAAGGGGTTTTGTGGGTTAAAAAGTGTTACGCGTATACATTTAAGTAAAATAAGTGAATTATTGCCTTTATAATTTTTTGCAGAAGATAAATTAGTTTGAGAGGACTCCGGTGAGCTTATAACATTTTGTTGTGAGGGAATCGGTGCTGCCGGTTGACGGAGAGAGACAGCTTGTATTTGATTATGAAAAAACCGATTAGTGTGCGATTGATGCTCTTGTGTGTTTGTAATTGGCATAGAACGTGTGTGATACGTGGATCGGTTTAATAATGTGGGACACAAAGCCCGAAGATGGGGCCCTTGACAATTTGTGCATTGTGAAGAATTAGAGCATTGATTAGCAAAATGACCAGATTTAAAACATTTAAAACAGCGTTTTAGCGATTGCAGTTTTTCTCTTCTCTGCTTAAGAGTTGGAAATGCTTCACATAAGACATCTTTGGTATAAGACATTAAGTAATAAGACAATTTGATATTTTTTTAAATATTTTCTTATTCTATTGATCAAACACCAGTTATAAAGGTATTATTTTAATTTAGAGTTATTTTAATTAATTAAATGAAGTTATAAAATATTTTTAGTAAAATTTTTTTCCAATATTTAATGCTTAAAAAACGTAAAAATTATTTTAAAATAATCATTTCAATTTAAATAAACTTTGTAGTAAAATATAAAAATTGAATCAGTATATATTTTAAATCAAACTTCTATAAAGTTTTTGCAACAAACCAAATTCAATTACATTTAATATAAAAAAATATATTTATTAATAATTATTATATTATAATATATTTTAATAAATTGCTTTATTAAAAATATATCTAAATTAATATAGAATAAATCTGAATACATTAATTTTAAAGACGAGCACGACCTAATTCATGCTTCGCGATCTGAGATATGCTCGATTATATTTGAGATAAAATTTTATACATTGTTAAATGATTGAATATTAATAAAAGAAAATCTTGAAAAAATATTGTCAAATTATAACAAACAACACTACAATTCTGATGCTTAATAATTATTAAAAATGATAGTTAATATAAATTTCTTTAATATATGCAAATGTTTAAGCTTTAAAATAAGAAAATATTCTTATTTAAATTATATTACATACTATTGTTTTATTTAAAAATAAAAATCTCATAATTCGGTGGATGAATGTATGTTTAAAACAGAGAATTTTAAAAATAACTAAATTTTAGTGAAGAGAGTGGCTAGAAGATGTCTTGTTAAATTTCATCATGACAAGGCGGGGGCTGGCGGATTGAATGCTTGTCAACTAGTAAACTTTGTTGTTTAACCATTAAACCCCAAATTTAGTCCAGACATGAAAATAAAAACGTGAGCAATATGAAGAAACTTTTCCTGAAAATAATAAATGAGGTTCATAGATAAGTGCTAATATGGCAGACAACAAATTTAAGCATGTTGAAATGATGATTGAAATATGTATAAAATGATGATAGAAATATACTTTTCTGGTCGGGGTTCGGAATTCTTTTAACTAATTTAAAAAGAAATTTAAATTAAATTTTGTTTTGAACAAAATTATTATATCAATTACGCTAAGTAAAAAATATATTTATTAATAAGTCAAGTTAATGAATGAGAAAAAGGTTAAATAACGAATGTTAAATTACAAAATAAAGATAAACATATAATATTAAATCACAAAATATTTTATAGATTACGAGAATGTGCTAATTATAGAAATTGAATTAGAAGATATGATAGTTGACTAATTTAAAAATTTATGCATCACTCGATATGAGATATGCTCAAATATAATTTGGATAAAATTTTATACAATTGTTAAATGGATTAATTAATTATAACATAAAAAATTTGTAAAATATTGAAAATTTACGAAAAAAGAACAATACAATTTAGTGCTGTTTACTAATTTTTGAAAATTATAGTTAACATAAATTGTTTTAAATATCCGCATAATGCTTTAAGTTTATGCAGACCACTTAATAAAAACAAACAAGCAATGTCTTAATTAAAAATTGAATAAATTTTTAAAGAGATATTTTTATAGAGAAATTTTTTATACATTTTTTCTTTTTTATAAATTTTTTATTTTTCAGTTATGGTATCCAACAAATATAAACATATTTACAAAAAAGCTATGGACATCAACAAAAGCTCAGGCCTTATTGGAAACCCACAAGTACCGATAAAATTTACAAAGAAAATTACAAATTTCAAAAATTAAATTGAATGATAAGAATATTTACTTTTCAAAATCCTTTTAAAAATATAAAATAAATAGTATTCGATTCACTAGCTAAAAATTTTATAAATTAATATATTATAAATTAAAATATTAAACTCTGTGGTTATAAGTGTTTAATTTGGGTAGTATTAGTCGGCAAATTCTGGATTAAATCAGAATTAAGAAAAAAATAATTTTAATATGAAAATATTAACCTTTAATCACGGTATAATTATTCTATTCGATATGGACACTATTTTAGCATTAATTATAAATATTAAATTAATATACCTAATGGAAAAAAATAAAAATTTGAAGAGAAAATTTTATTTTTCTTTGATTGCTCAAATTTAAGAAAATTTAATTTTTAATAAGCTTTTGCCGAAGTTTGAGATGAATTATTTTTATTATAAAAGAGAAGGTTTAAGTTTATTTAAATTGTCAATAAATAAAAAATTTTTTTTGACTATTTTTGAAATTTAAATTTTCGAATTTGAACTGAAGTATTTTGTTGTTTGGAGTGAATTCTTCAGCTTTGTCCAATAATTAATAAGAATTTGATATTACAAATTTATATCATATGATAAATAATAGATCTAAAATAAAAATAAATAATTATGAACATTTTGTAATAAACTCAAATAATAAATATATTATAAAGAGATCACAAATAAAACAATCTACATTAACCTAATGAAAACGGCATTGTTCACCTTGTTTACTGATACAAATTTAGAAAAATTAGTTTTTGTTCAATTTTTTACTATTATATGATTGAAAATTAAGAATAAAAATAACATAGGAAGATATACATATCTATTTAGAAATTACAACCTAAATTTCATCGTTTAAACATTAAACACAATGTTTAGTCAAGATAATTGAAAAGAAATTTTGTGATTAATTTAAAATAATAAATTCACATGTTAATGCGATTATTTTAAATCGAATAATCATCTACATTTAAAATAAGGAGATAAATTAAAAATACAAATTTTCTATTACTAATAACACAAGCAAATGCAATTAAATACTATTAATTTATATTTTTGATTACATAATAAAAAATTCAATAGATATAAGAGAAAAAGACTTATCAGCTGACTGCCAAACTCAATTCTGGACATGCACACGAAAATAATGTAATGAAAGAGCACACATTTAAATTAATTTAAAAATAAAGTGCGGTTTTATGAAAGTATTGCATAAGACATGAGTTAAAATAAAATTTTTATTGATAGAATTTTTATTAAACCTATATTTTGAGTGAAATTGTATGAATTTCATTTTTATCAGATTAAAAAAATCACGATAAATATATTAAATGCAAAATTAATAAAGTTTAATAAAAGCAAGTTTAATAAAAAGTGTGTTTTCAGTTTTATGAAAGCAAGAAATACTGCCGTCAAAACTGACATAAAGCAGGAAGAATAGATGTTATTAAACAATTAAACAAATTACACAATTATATTTTATTATCAATGGTAAATTGACATTCTCTAGTATAAGAGGAAATTCAAAAGAGTTCGCCAACTCTCGAACTCGGTAAACAAAAGCAATCTGTCTCTTATGTTAAGATTAAGAAGTTCTTGTCTTTTAATGCTTTTTTAATGTTTGGCATTGCTTTTAATAAGTAATTTAAGGCTAATAAATGTTTTAATTAATTTTAAACATATTTAAATTATATATTGTTATCATCTATGATATATTTATTGTATACATTTGTATTTAATAAAAAATTATTTACCTTCTAATTTATTTTATTTAAAGATTTAGATTTATTATTTTTTGAACTTTATAAAAATTTAGAATAAAGAATTGATTGAAATTTTATTTTTAAATGAAAATTTATTGATAAAATTATGATGAAATATATTAAATGAAAAAGTTTTATGAATTTTTTAAATTAGTTAATCTGAAAATTTTTATTAAAATGTGATTTATAGAAATAACAGATGATATAAAATTTAGAATTAATTAAAATAATTTTTATAAAATTCGTAGAGAATAGAAAATCACATAAAATGTCTATCTATAAACTTCTAATCTGGAATGTTGCAGCGCCGCTTATTTTATATTCATTTTTAGTTTGATAATAATAAAGTGATTGCTACTTTAATTTTATTAATTGTTATTTAATTTTAAAAAAGAGGAAGGAAAAATTAAATGCTATGTATATAAAAATAAACTTAAAATCAACAATATTATGTCTATTTAAAAAATATTTTTGATAAATTTGTTAATTGTTACATTATAGAAATCTTTGGGATTAAATTAATTATAAAAAGTTAAATAATTCGAAATCAAAAATATTAATAATGTCTTAAAGCTAAAGTTGGAATGATTGACAGGAAGATAGTATATACGTAGATTAAAATTAAAATATTATTTAAAAATAATAGAATTTAAAATTTAAAAATAAGTTTTTTTAAGTTTGTAATCAAGTTTTAAATACCCGCTCTTTTAATATTAAATGAGTGTTTAAGTGAAATGGGTTTCAATGAGTGTCCCCCTCTTTTTCAAGGCCAAAATGTGTAATATATTATATAATACCTGTATATATTACAAAATAGTATATTAATTTTGTTTCAAAACAGCTATGTAATTTAAATTTTTTAAATGTTTAAAATTTATTAAATTAATTAAGCAATCAACATTCAATCACTACAAAAAATGTATTATATAATGAATAAATTAATAGAGTCAAGGATCAAAATGAGAATCAAAATGAGAGTCAAGGATTGCAAACTCTAAAATTTCAATAAATCAAATTTCAAATTTTGAGCTTTCTTAATATTGGTCAACAGATCCGACAAGTAAAATAAATAAAATTAAAGTTTCTAATTTAAGCCAGAATTTAATATTGTTTTATTTAAACCAAAATAATTCCTTAAATATATCCACAATGTTTTAAACTTTAAGATAAAAATAATAAACGTCAGGCATTTAATAAATTAACAAAGATGGAATTTAATAATGCTAATTAATTAATAATTAAAATATTACAAATTCAACAAATTGATTTTATTAAATGAGACAACATAAAGAAACTAAACTTGTAATCACATAATTAGTTATAAAATAAATTTTCAGCATTTACAAACAGGGCGAGAAGATAGAAGAAGAGTACATTTAAACCAAAATAAAAATTTATTTAAAAATAATAGTTTGATGAAGATCGAAGAAAATCTAACCTAAAAATAT
Organism: Meloidogyne luci; assembly: GCA_902706615.1. Taxonomy (NCBI): domain Eukaryota; kingdom Metazoa; phylum Nematoda; class Chromadorea; order Rhabditida; family Meloidogynidae; genus Meloidogyne; species Meloidogyne luci. The sequence goes on along the minus strand of CACSLI010000274.1, from coordinate 5,169 downwards.
TTTAAATTAATTTGAGACATTTGAAATCTTCTTTGAGTTTGCGGAAGCATCAAATATTTGTTTAAATTACACCGCAAATAATTTAAATATATTAAAAATAATTTACAATTCATAAACAAAATAATTAAAAATAATATTTTCATATTTTAATATTAAAATTTATAACATTGAGAAAAATTATTTAAATTATAGAAGATAATTTAACGAAAAAATATTTTAATTATCAAATTATTACGTAAATTTTGTGAAAACTTTTAAATAAATTAAAAATTTAGAGAAGTATAAGATTTTTATTTAATGTAAAATAATTAATATCAAATTTAAAAAGTTAAATGTAAAAAATTGATATAATGATAATTAAATTGTCATATATTTGAATATTCATTAATATTATTAAATATTAATTTCTTATAGATTTATTTTTAATCTTTAATCTTTAAACTTTTTTTATGAATTTTTTAGTTTCTCTTTTAATGCAACTGCGCAAAGAACAAAAGATGTTTACAGTCAGAAAATTTTGTGATAGCTTTTTGATATTTTTCTTCGCTTTTAAATTCATTCTATTAAAAAATAATGATGAATCAAATATGTAATGATGAATCATATATAAGGCTTTATATATAGGCCTTATAAAATAAGGCCTTATAAAAGGTAAACATTCTGACCATCAACAGACAATACAACAGCTGAATTTAACCAAATATTGAATTGAATAAAATAAATGTTTGAGAAAAATGGTCATTCTACATAAGAATAATAATGAATGAAGAATTTTGTCATTCAAAATATTAACAAAAGAAAAATCATTAAAAACGAGCGAAAAATAATGACATCCAAAAAAAAGTGAATGAAGAATTGGGTCTAAATTCAATGTGCACAACAATAAAATTTAATTAATATATTTTTATAAATGTTTTAAAATACTTCAAAAAATAAAAAACTCTTGAATTATAATTATATATAATAGCAAATGATCTTTTAAAAAAAGCAATTTGATCTTTTAACCAATTATCAATCAAATATAAAATAATATAAAATAATAAAATAATATAATCAATCAAATAATATATAAAAATAGTTTTCTGTGCAATTGAACTAACTGTGGAGATTATACACGAATGTGAATACTATTATGATTGAGAATTGTAGATATAAAATGAGAAATTCACTATTTAATAAAATAACCGATGCTAAATAAAAATGTCAAAAAATATTTTGTTAGAAATATATATTTATAAAATATAAATAAATGTTTTTTATGTATTGAACTTGAAATTAAAGACAGTTTGCAGCAGCACTTGTTTGGAAGAAGGAAAAGATTTCCATTATAATGAAAAGATTTTATTAATTTCTCTACTTTAAACAAAAATAAAATTAAATATGCTTGCTAGAAGCATACATATACCAAATAATGAACTATTATATAATTTGATAATGAATTAATGTATGATTAATATATAATAACGAATTAATACGTAATTCTAAATTCATGATTAAAGATTTTTTACTACATTTGTAATGATAGCTGCGGTCTAAGTTTATAATTTAAATTGGTTAACAATGATATAATGTAAACATGTAGCATAGTAAAAAAAGATTCTATGTTTCAGAAGAATTAATAAAAATTATTTGAATATGCAAATCTATACATCGAAAAAAACAGTTTCATGAGAGTAAAACCGATATTTATTTAATTAAAATATGTTTAAAAATTAATATTAGAAACAAAAGAAAGAAAGAATTAAAGAACTATATAAATGTGAATATAAATATGTATAATTTTTTAATATTAAAAATTATAAATTAAAAAACTTGGACAGGACATCTGAACAATTGGGTAAGGTACTTTGGAGTGATGAATCGAAGTTCAATTTATGCAATACTGATAAAATCTGTATAATATTACAAATATGTATAATTTTTTATTGTTAAAAATTATAAAAACCAGGACAATTACGAAAACTAATTATACTTGCCACCCCTGGAGCGTTGAATATGCTTAATGTCTATCGTAATGAGATAGCGATAGATGGACTTGGATACATAAATGTATTTTTATAAAATTATTTATAAATTATCCATTAATTAAATTAATTGTTTAGATCAAATATATTATGCAAGTTTAATTTAAAAAAATAGGAGGAAACTCAGTCTCAAACATATAAAGTTGTAAATCAGAACACAAATACTCGTTTTAATTATAAAATTTAAAATAAATACATGTCACAGGCAATTTTTAATTTTAGGTAAATTTTAAATTTGACGGTATAATTAAAATATTCAAAATATCAAGAATAAAAATCTTTGTATAATTTAAAATATTTAAGAAACCAGAGAAAATTTATTCTCCAAGTTTAAGTGGTAACCCGTTTGTTCAAGCTTAAGTTTAAATATTGTTCATCATCAGACTATTTTTTTAAAAACAATTAACTTTTTATTAAAATACCGTATTTCCTAAAATAGTACTCCCGGGAGTACTATTTTTCAACCATCCTCCAAAGGGGAGTACTATTTAAAGGGGGAGTGCTAATTCAGGATGAGTACTATTTTTTCAACCCTCCTCCATGATTTTTTTTGGGAATTTATTTTAAAATTCGAGTTAGAGTTCGTTATTTAAAAATGCCGGATCAGGTTGATTTGGAATGATAGTCGATTTGGAGTGATATCGGGGAATATAAGAACAAAAGACCATATTACATAAATCATTATTTTACACCTTATTGATCAAATTACTTGGATAACATTAAAAAATAAAATTTAAAGTTTAGCTAATGAAAAGCTAAAATTTTTAGCTAAAATTTTTATCAATTTAAGATATTTTATACACTTTGACAAGTTTAGTGCATTTTTGACTATTACTGTTCAACAAAATGAGCAAAAAATTAGTAAGATTAGTAGATATTAAGTAAAATTGAGATGCGCATTAAAATAAATAAAAATAAATAAATCAAAGATTTTTTTATATTAATTAATAGAAAATTTAATAATAGATTAATTAACTATTTCAGGATGAAGAAATGAATCTAATGATATTACATTTTATTCAAAAAATGTAAACATGTTTACATTTTAAATAAGATTCAAATCATTGCATATCTTCATAAGTTTTAAGCTTTAAACTAAAAAATATTCCTATTTAAATCAGATTATAATATTATTGTAACAACATTTGATAAGATTAACAAAGATGCAATTTAATAATGCTAATTAATTAATAATTACAATGATTCCAAACTGAACAATTTCATTTGATTAAATGAGACCACACTAGTAATCACAAATTAATCATAAAATAAATTTCAAAATTGGTGAGCAGGGCGAAGAAGGTGAAAATTACATTTAAACCAAAATAAGAATCAATTTGAAAAATAACAATTTGATAAAGATCGAGGTAAATCCAAAGAAAAATATTTTAAATTAATTTGAAACATTTGAAATCATCCTTAAGTTCGCGGAAGAATCAATCCCATCAAATATCAATTATCTAAAGATTTAGATTTATTATTTTTTGAATTTTATAAAAATTTAAAATATGTACTATATATAAAAATATTATAAAATTGTTTGGATTATATTTTTGGATTAAAACAGATTAAAATTAAATTTAAATATTAAAATATTTAATTTAAATAAATTAATAAAAATAAATTATACGAATACTACGCATTAAATCATTGAACATATTTATATGGTTATTTAAAAAATACTAATTTAAATATATAATTTTATTATAAAAATAATTACAACAAGATTTACTAAATTTTAAAAATAATTTGAACGAAATTAATTTAAAAGAAGCTTAAATTAATTTTTTTTAAATTATTATATCAATGACTCGAATCAAAAAATATATACATATTTATATGTCAGAGTTAATGAATGAGAAAAGAAGGAAAATAGTCTAGATAATCTCTTGTATTAACTTGACTCAATGCACAATAACCAAACAAAGAGCAATCTATTGGACTAACATAATCAAACGATCCTTTCACGGAATACAGTCAATAGTTCATCAGAGTCTCGAAATAAGACTGTAAATTTAGCCAAGACATGAAAATAAAACTCGTGAAAAATATAAAGAAAATTTTCTCGTACAAAACAACAACCTACAGAAGATCTCAATCAAGAAATGGGCTCGATCAAATAAGAAATCAAACAATACCATTGAAAGAGATATGTACACACATTTAGAATGTACACACTAAAATGTACATTTCAACTCAAATTAATTTAAAAAGAATTTAAATTTTTAACAAAATTATTAAATCAATGACTTATCTCATCATTAAAATTAAAAATAGACTTTCTTTATAGCAATTCCTTAACTGGGAGATTTTGAAGATTTTTATAAGTTTTACTTAGTTAGGCGTTGGAACAGAATCAAGGAATTAACAATTTATTAACACTATTTCTGCCCCTGCACGAGCAATTATGTAAATTAAGCAGTCTCTTAAAACATCTGCTTTTTTTAATTCAGGAAATTTCTTCCCCAAATTCTATTCAAGAATCAATTTCAGCTCATCTGCAAACATTAGATTATTAGATATATACACTTTTTAGCTAAATATTACTAAAATCTACATATTTTTTAAATAAATGTCATTAATTATTTAATAAGGAGATAATATCTTCGAAAATAGCAAACATTTACATATCTACTCAGTGTTGTCGCAGAGAATATCTAAAGTAAATGTCCGTTGTATTTTACTTTTCGAATAGCTTCGCTTTCATTTATTCTCATTACTTTTGGACTTTTTTCCAATCAATATAACCAAAAAAATATTTTATTTATCCAAGAACAAATTTATTACTACAAAATATTAAAATTTTTTAGTTTTTTTAAACAACATTTACATAACTATTAAATTATTAATTGAAATTATTAACATTTATAATATCATCATAGAAATTATAAAAAATAATTTATTAAAAATTATATCTTTATTAAATAAATAAATTTATTCAAATTTTGAGACTTAGCTATTATTGGTCAACACACCCAAGCGGAAATTACTGAAGTGCTGTGCAGCAATTGCTTGCAAGGAGAAACAGATTTCCATTATAAAAAAGATTTTATTTAAATTGTACATAACCTAATTTAAACAAAATTAAAATACAAATATTTGCTTTAAGCATATACCAAATAATAGATAATATTAAAAAATAATC
>CACSLI010000273.1:0-164241 GCA_902706615.1 Meloidogyne luci | reverse complement strand
AATCATCGAGTTTCTTTGGAGGCTCTTCTTTTACGTCTTTTTTCTTAGCTTCCTCATCCTTCTTCTTAGCCAATAATTCATCTCTCATCTTCTTAGCTTCATCTTCCTTCTTTCTCTTATCTTCATCTTCCTTTAATTTTTTCTCTTCCGCCAGTTTTTTGGCTTTTTCCTTATCTTCAGCTTCACGTTGTTTCTTTAAGGCTTCTTCCTTTTTTCTCTTCTCATCCTCATCTTTCTTCGAATCATCGAGTTTCTTTGGAGGCTCTTCTTTTACGTCTTTTTTCTTAGCTTCCTCATCCTTCTTCTTAGCCAATAATTCATCTCTCATCTTCTTAGCTTCATCTTCCTTCTTTCTCTTATCTTCATCTTCCTTTAATTTTTTCTCTTCCGCCAGTTTTTTGGCTTTTTCCTTATCTTCAGCTTCACGTTGTTTCTTTAAGGCTTCTTCCTTTTTTCTCTTCTCATCCTCATCTTTCTTCGAATCATCGAGTTTCTTTGGAGGCTCTTCTTTTACGTCTTTTTTCTTAGCTTCCTCATCCTTCTTCTTAGCCAATAATTCATCTCTCATCTTCTTAGCTTCATCTTCCTTCTTTCTCTTATCTTCATCTTCCTTTAATTTTTTCTCTTCCGCCAGTTTTTTGGCTTTTTCCTTATCTTCAGCTTCACGTTGTTTCTTTAAGGCTTCTTCCTTTTTTCTCTTCTCATCCTCATCTTTCTTCGAATCATCGAGTTTCTTTGGAGGCTCTTCTTTTACGTCTTTTTTCTTAGCTTCCTCATCCTTCTTCTTAGCCAATAATTCATCTCTCATCTTCTTAGCTTCATCTTCCTTCTTTCTCTTATCTTCATCTTCCTTTAATTTTTTCTCTTCCGCCAGTTTTTTGGCTTTTTCCTTATCTTCAGCTTCACGTTGTTTCTTTAAGGCTTCTTCCTTTTTTCTCTTCTCATCCTCATCTTTCTTCGAATCATCGAGTTTCTTTGGAGGCTCTTCTTTTACGTCTTTTTTCTTAGCTTCCTCATCCTTCTTCTTAGCCAATAATTCATCTCTCATCTTCTTAGCTTCATCTTCCTTCTTTCTCTTATCTTCATCTTCCTTTAATTTTTTCTCTTCCGCCAGTTTTTTGGCTTTTTCCTTATCTTCAGCTTCACGTTGTTTCTTTAAGGCTTCTTCCTTTTTTCTCTTCTCATCCTCATCTTTCTTCGAATCATCGAGTTTCTTTGGAGGCTCTTCTTTTACGTCTTTTTTCTTAGCTTCCTCATCCTTCTTCTTAGCCAATAATTCATCTCTCATCTTCTTAGCTTCATCTTCCTTCTTTCTCTTATCTTCATCTTCCTTTAATTTTTTCTCTTCCGCCAGTTTTTTGGCTTTTTCCTTATCTTCAGCTTCACGTTGTTTCTTTAAGGCTTCTTCCTTTTTTCTCTTCTCATCCTCATCTTTCTTCGAATCATCGAGTTTCTTTGGAGGCTCTTCTTTTACGTCTTTTTTCTTAGCTTCCTCATCCTTCTTCTTAGCCAATAATTCATCTCTCATCTTCTTAGCTTCATCTTCCTTCTTTCTCTTATCTTCATCTTCCTTTAATTTTTTCTCTTCCGCCAGTTTTTTGGCTTTTTCCTTATCTTCAGCTTCACGTTGTTTCTTTAAGGCTTCTTCCTTTTTTCTCTTCTCATCCTCATCTTTCTTCGAATCATCGAGTTTCTTTGGAGGCTCTTCTTTTACGTCTTTTTTCTTAGCTTCCTCACCCTTCTTCTTAGCCAATAATTCATCTCTCATCTTCTTAGCTTCATCTTCCTTCTTTCTCTTATCTTCATCTTCCTTTAATTTTTCTCTTCCGCCAGTTTTTTGGCTTTTTCCTTATCTTCAGCTTCACGTTGTTTCTTTAAGGCTTCTTCCTTTTTTCTCTTCTCATCCTCATCTTTCTTCGAATCATCGAGTTTCTTTGGAGGCTCTTCTTTTACGTCTTTTTTCTTAGCTTCCTCATCCTTCTTCTTAGCCAATAATTCATCTCTCATCTTCTTAGCTTCATCTTCCTTCTTTCTCTTATCTTCATCTTCCTTTAATTTTTTCTCTTCCGCCAGTTTTTTGGCTTTTTCCTTATCTTCAGCTTCACGTTGTTTCTTTAAGGCTTCTTCCTTTTTTCTCTTCTCATCCTCATCTTTCTTCGAATCATCGAGTTTCTTTGGAGGCTCTTCTTTTACGTCTTTTTTCTTAGCTTCCTCATCCTTCTTCTTAGCCAATAATTCATCTCTCATCTTCTTAGCTTCATCTTCCTTCTTTCTCTTATCTTCATCTTCCTTTAATTTTTTCTCTTCCGCCAGTTTTTTGGCTTTTTCCTTATCTTCAGCTTCACGTTGTTTCTTTAAGGCTTCTTCCTTTTTTCTCTTCTCATCCTCATCTTTCTTCGAATCATCGAGTTTCTTTGGAGGCTCTTCTTTTACGTCTTTTTTCTTAGCTTCCTCATCCTTCTTCTTAGCCAATAATTCATCTCTCATCTTCTTAGCTTCATCTTCCTTCTTTCTCTTATCTTCATCTTCCTTTAATTTTTTCTCTTCCGCCAGTTTTTTGGCTTTTTCCTTATCTTCAGCTTCACGTTGTTTCTTTAAGGCTTCTTCCTTTTTTCTCTTCTCATCCTCATCTTTCTTCGAATCATCGAGTTTCTTTGGAGGCTCTTCTTTTACGTCTTTTTTCTTAGCTTCCTCATCCTTCTTCTTAGCCAATAATTCATCTCTCATCTTCTTAGCTTCATCTTCCTTCTTTCTCTTATCTTCATCTTCCTTTAATTTTTTCTCTTCCGCCAGTTTTTTGGCTTTTTCCTTATCTTCAGCTTCACGTTGTTTCTTTAAGGCTTCTTCCTTTTTTCTCTTCTCATCCTCATCTTTCTTCGAATCATCGAGTTTCTTTGGAGGCTCTTCTTTTACGTCTTTTTTCTTAGCTTCCTCATCCTTCTTCTTAGCCAATAATTCATCTCTCATCTTCTTAGCTTCATCTTCCTTCTTTCTCTTATCTTCATCTTCCTTTAATTTTTTCTCTTCCGCCAGTTTTTTGGCTTTTTCCTTATCTTCAGCTTCACGTTGTTTCTTTAAGGCTTCTTCCTTTTTTCTCTTCTCATCCTCATCTTTCTTCGAATCATCGAGTTTCTTTGGAGGCTCTTCTTTTACGTCTTTTTTCTTAGCTTCCTCATCCTTCTTCTTAGCCAATAATTCATCTCTCATCTTCTTAGCTTCATCTTCCTTCTTTCTCTTATCTTCATCTTCCTTTAATTTTTTCTCTTCCGCCAGTTTTTTGGCTTTTTCCTTATCTTCAGCTTCACGTTGTTTCTTTAAGGCTTCTTCCTTTTTTCTCTTCTCATCATCATCTTTCTTCGAATCATCGAGTTTCTTTGGAGGCTCTTCTTTTACGTCTTTTTTCTTAGCTTCCTCATCCTTCTTCTTAGCCAATAATTCATCTCTCATCTTCTTAGCTTCATCTTCCTTCTTTCTCTTATCTTCATCTTCCTTTAATTTTTTCTCTTCCGCCAGTTTTTTGGCTTTTTCCTTATCTTCAGCTTCACGTTGTTTCTTTAAGGCTTCTTCCTTTTTTCTCTTCTCATCCTCATCTTTCTTCGAATCATCGAGTTTCTTTGGAGGCTCTTCTTTTACGTCTTTTTTCTTAGCTTCCTCATCCTTCTTCTTAGCCAATAATTCATCTCTCATCTTCTTAGCTTCATCTTCCTTCTTTCTCTTATCTTCATCTTCCTTTAATTTTTTCTCTTCCGCCAGTTTTTTGGCTTTTTCCTTATCTTCAGCTTCACGTTGTTTCTTTAAGGCTTCTTCCTTTTTTCTCTTCTCATCCTCATCTTTCTTCGAATCATCGAGTTTCTTTGGAGGCTCTTCTTTTACGTCTTTTTTCTTAGCTTCCTCACCCTTCTTCTTAGCCAATAATTCATCTCTCATCTTCTTAGCTTCATCTTCCTTCTTTCTCTTATCTTCATCTTCCTTTAAATTTTTCTCTTCCGCCAGTTTTTTGGCTTTTTCCTTATCTTCAGCTTCACGTTGTTTCTTTAAGGCTTCTTCCTTTTTTCTCTTCTCATCCTCATCTTTCTTCGAATCATCGAGTTTCTTTGGAGGCTCTTCTTTTACGTCTTTTTTCTTAGCTTCCTCATCCTTCTTCTTAGCCAATAATTCATCTCTCATCTTCTTAGCTTCATCTTCCTTCTTTCTCTTATCTTCATCTTCCTTTAATTTTTTCTCTTCCGCCAGTTTTTTGGCTTTTTCCTTATCTTCAGCTTCACGTTGTTTCTTTAAGGCTTCTTCCTTTTTTCTCTTCTCATCCTCATCTTTCTTCGAATCATCGAGTTTCTTTGGAGGCTCTTCTTTTACGTCTTTTTTCTTAGCTTCCTCATCCTTCTTCTTAGCCAATAATTCATCTCTCATCTTCTTAGCTTCATCTTCCTTCTTTCTCTTATCTTCATCTTCCTTTAATTTTTTCTCTTCCGCCAGTTTTTTGGCTTTTTCCTTATCTTCAGCTTCACGTTGTTTCTTTAAGGCTTCTTCCTTTTTTCTCTTCTCATCCTCATCTTTCTTCGAATCATCGAGTTTCTTTGGAGGCTCTTCTTTTACGTCTTTTTTCTTAGCTTCCTCATCCTTCTTCTTAGCCAATAATTCATCTCTCATCTTCTTAGCTTCATCTTCCTTCTTTCTCTTATCTTCATCTTCCTTTAATTTTTTCTCTTCCGCCAGTTTTTTGGCTTTTTCCTTATCTTCAGCTTCACGTTGTTTCTTTAAGGCTTCTTCCTTTTTTCTCTTCTCATCCTCATCTTTCTTCGAATCATCGAGTTTCTTTGGAGGCTCTTCTTTTACGTCTTTTTTCTTAGCTTCCTCATCCTTCTTCTTAGCCAATAATTCATCTCTCATCTTCTTAGCTTCATCTTCCTTCTTTCTCTTATCTTCATCTTCCTTTAATTTTTTCTCTTCCGCCAGTTTTTTGGCTTTTTCCTTATCTTCAGCTTCACGTTGTTTCTTTAAGGCTTCTTCCTTTTTTCTCTTCTCATCCTCATCTTTCTTCGAATCATCGAGTTTCTTTGGAGGCTCTTCTTTTACGTCTTTTTTCTTAGCTTCCTCATCCTTCTTCTTAGCCAATAATTCATCTCTCATCTTCTTAGCTTCATCTTCCTTCTTTCTCTTATCTTCATCTTCCTTTAATTTTTTCTCTTCCGCCAGTTTTTTGGCTTTTTCCTTATCTTCAGCTTCACGTTGTTTCTTTAAGGCTTCTTCCTTTTTTCTCTTCTCATCCTCATCTTTCTTCGAATCATCGAGTTTCTTTGGAGGCTCTTCTTTTACGTCTTTTTTCTTAGCTTCCTCATCCTTCTTCTTAGCCAATAATTCATCTCTCATCTTCTTAGCTTCATCTTCCTTCTTTCTCTTATCTTCATCTTCCTTTAATTTTTTCTCTTCCGCCAGTTTTTTGGCTTTTTCCTTATCTTCAGCTTCACGTTGTTTCTTTAAGGCTTCTTCCTTTTTTCTCTTCTCATCCTCATCTTTCTTCGAATCATCGAGTTTCTTTGGAGGCTCTTCTTTTACGTCTTTTTTCTTAGCTTCCTCATCCTTCTTCTTAGCCAATAATTCATCTCTCATCTTCTTAGCTTCATCTTCCTTCTTTCTCTTATCTTCATCTTCCTTTAAATTTTTCTCTTCCGCCAGTTTTTTGGCTTTTTCCTTATCTTCAGCTTCACGTTGTTTCTTTAAGGCTTCTTCCTTTTTTCTCTTCTCATCCTCATCTTTCTTCGAATCATCGAGTTTCTTTGGAGGCTCTTCTTTTACGTCTTTTTTCTTAGCTTCCTCATCCTTCTTCTTAGCCAATAATTCATCTCTCATCTTCTTAGCTTCATCTTCCTTCTTTCTCTTATCTTCATCTTCCTTTAATTTTTTCTCTTCCGCCAGTTTTTTGGCTTTTTCCTTATCTTCAGCTTCACGTTGTTTCTTTAAGGCTTCTTCCTTTTTTCTCTTCTCATCCTCATCTTTCTTCGAATCATCGAGTTTCTTTGGAGGCTCTTCTTTTACGTCTTTTTTCTTAGCTTCCTCATCCTTCTTCTTAGCCAATAATTCATCTCTCATCTTCTTAGCTTCATCTTCCTTCTTTCTCTTATCTTCATCTTCCTTTAATTTTTTCTCTTCCGCCAGTTTTTTGGCTATTTCCTTATCTTCAGCTTCACGTTGTTTCTTTAAGGCTTCTTCCTTTTTTCTCCTCTCATCCTCATCTTTCTTCGAATCATCGAGTTTCTTTGGAGGCTCTTCTTTTACGTCTTTTTTCTTAGCTTCCTCACCCTTCTTCTTAGCCAATAATTCATCTCTCATCTTCTTAGCTTCATCTTCCTTCTTTCTCTTATCTTCATCTTCCTTTAAATTTTTCTCTTCCGCCAGTTTTTTGGCTTTTTCCTTATCTTCAGCTTCACGTTGTTTCTTTAAGGCTTCTTCCTTTTTTCTCTTCTCATCCTCATCTTTCTTCGAATCATCGAGTTTCTTTGGAGGCTCTTCTTTTACGTCTTTTTTCTTAGCTTCCTCATCCTTCTTCTTAGCCAATAATTCATCTCTCATCTTCTTAGCTTCATCTTCCTTCTTTCTCTTATCTTCATCTTCCTTTAATTTTTTCTCTTCCGCCAGTTTTTTAGCTTTTTCCTTATCTTCAGCTTCACGTTGTTTCTTTAAGGCTTCTTCCTTTTTTCTCTTCTCATCCTCATCTTTCTTCGAATCATCGAGTTTCTTTGGAGGCTCTTCTTTTACGTCTTTTTTCTTAGCTTCCTCATCCTTCTTCTTAGCCAATAATTCATCTCTCATCTTCTTAGCTTCATCTTCCTTCTTTCTCTTATCTTCATCTTCCTTTAATTTTTTCTCTTCCGCCAGTTTTTTAGCTTTTTCCTTATCTTCAGCTTCACGTTGTTTCTTTAAGGCTTCTTCCTTTTTTCTCTTCTCATCCTCATCTTTCTTCGAATCATCGAGTTTCTTTGGAGGCTCTTCTTTTACGTCTTTTTTCTTAGCTTCCTCATCCTTCTTCTTAGCCAATAATTCATCTCTCATCTTCTTAGCTTCATCTTCCTTCTTTCTCTTATCTTCATCTTCCTTTAATTTTTTCTCTTCCGCCAGTTTTTTGGCTTTTTCCTTATCTTCAGCTTCACGTTGTTTCTTTAAGGCTTCTTCCTTTTTTCTCTTCTCATCCTCATCTTTCTTCGAATCATCGAGTTTCTTTGGAGGCTCTTCTTTTACGTCTTTTTTCTTAGCTTCCTCATCCTTCTTCTTAGCCAATAATTCATCTCTCATCTTCTTAGCTTCATCTTCCTTCTTTCTCTTATCTTCATCTTCCTTTAATTTTTTCTCTTCCGCCAGTTTTTTGGCTTTTTCCTTATCTTCAGCTTCACGTTGTTTCTTTAAGGCTTCTTCCTTTTTTCTCTTCTCATCCTCATCTTTCTTCGAATCATCGAGTTTCTTTGGAGGCTCTTCTTTTACGTCTTTTTTCTTAGCTTCCTCATCCTTCTTCTTAGCCAATAATTCATCTCTCATCTTCTTAGCTTCATCTTCCTTCTTTCTCTTATCTTCATCTTCCTTTAATTTTTTCTCTTCCGCCAGTTTTTTGGCTTTTTCCTTATCTTCAGCTTCACGTTGTTTCTTTAAGGCTTCTTCCTTTTTTCTCTTCTCATCCTCATCTTTCTTCGAATCATCGAGTTTCTTTGGAGGCTCTTCTTTTACGTCTTTTTTCTTAGCTTCCTCATCCTTCTTCTTAGCCAATAATTCATCTCTCATCTTCTTAGCTTCATCTTCCTTCTTTCTCTTATCTTCATCTTCCTTTAATTTTTTCTCTTCCGCCAGTTTTTTGGCTTTTTCCTTATCTTCAGCTTCACGTTGTTTCTTTAAGGCTTCTTCCTTTTTTCTCTTCTCATCCTCATCTTTCTTCGAATCATCGAGTTTCTTTGGAGGCTCTTCTTTTACGTCTTTTTTCTTAGCTTCCTCATCCTTCTTCTTAGCCAATAATTCATCTCTCATCTTCTTAGCTTCATCTTCCTTCTTTCTCTTATCTTCATCTTCCTTTAATTTTTTCTCTTCCGCCAGTTTTTTGGCTTTTTCCTTATCTTCAGCTTCACGTTGTTTCTTTAAGGCTTCTTCCTTTTTTCTCTTCTCATCCTCATCTTTCTTCGAATCATCGAGTTTCTTTGGAGGCTCTTCTTTTACGTCTTTTTTCTTAGCTTCCTCATCCTTCTTCTTAGCCAATAATTCATCTCTCATCTTCTTAGCTTCATCTTCCTTCTTTCTCTTATCTTCATCTTCCTTTAATTTTTTCTCTTCCGCCAGTTTTTTGGCTTTTTCCTTATCTTCAGCTTCACGTTGTTTCTTTAAGGCTTCTTCCTTTTTTCTCTTCTCATCCTCATCTTTCTTCGAATCATCGAGTTTCTTTGGAGGCTCTTCTTTTACGTCTTTTTTCTTAGCTTCCTCATCCTTCTTCTTAGCCAATAATTCATCTCTCATCTTCTTAGCTTCATCTTCCTTCTTTCTCTTATCTTCATCTTCCTTTAAATTTTTCTCTTCCGCCAGTTTTTTGGCTTTTTCCTTATCTTCAGCTTCACGTTGTTTCTTTAAGGCTTCTTCCTTTTTTCTCTTCTCATCCTCATCTTTCTTCGAATCATCGAGTTTCTTTGGAGGCTCTTCTTTTACGTCTTTTTTCTTAGCTTCCTCATCCTTCTTCTTAGCCAATAATTCATCTCTCATCTTCTTAGCTTCATCTTCCTTCTTTCTCTTATCTTCATCTTCCTTTAATTTTTTCTCTTCCGCCAGTTTTTTGGCTTTTTCCTTATCTTCAGCTTCACGTTGTTTCTTTAAGGCTTCTTCCTTTTTTCTCTTCTCATCCTCATCTTTCTTCGAATCATCGAGTTTCTTTGGAGGCTCTTCTTTTACGTCTTTTTTCTTAGCTTCCTCATCCTTCTTCTTAGCCAATAATTCATCTCTCATCTTCTTAGCTTCATCTTCCTTCTTTCTCTTATCTTCATCTTCCTTTAATTTTTTCTCTTCCGCCAGTTTTTTGGCTTTTTCCTTATCTTCAGCTTCACGTTGTTTCTTTAAGGCTTCTTCCTTTTTTCTCTTCTCATCCTCATCTTTCTTCGAATCATCGAGTTTCTTTGGAGGCTCTTCTTTTACGTCTTTTTTCTTAGCTTCCTCATCCTTCTTCTTAGCCAATAATTCATCTCTCATCTTCTTAGCTTCATCTTCCTTCTTTCTCTTATCTTCATCTTCCTTTAATTTTTTCTCTTCCGCCAGTTTTTTGGCTTTTTCCTTATCTTCAGCTTCACGTTGTTTCTTTAAGGCTTCTTCCTTTTTTCTCTTCTCATCCTCATCTTTCTTCGAATCATCGAGTTTCTTTGGAGGCTCTTCTTTTACGTCTTTTTTCTTAGCTTCCTCATCCTTCTTCTTAGCCAATAATTCATCTCTCATCTTCTTAGCTTCATCTTCCTTCTTTCTCTTATCTTCATCTTCCTTTAATTTTTTCTCTTCCGCCAGTTTTTTGGCTTTTTCCTTATCTTCAGCTTCACGTTGTTTCTTTAAGGCTTCTTCCTTTTTTCTCTTCTCATCCTCATCTTTCTTCGAATCATCGAGTTTCTTTGGAGGCTCTTCTTTTACGTCTTTTTTCTTAGCTTCCTCATCCTTCTTCTTAGCCAATAATTCAGCTCTCATCTTCTTAGCTTCATCTTCCTTCTTTCTCTTATCTTCATCTTCCTTTAATTTTTTCTCTTCCGCCAGTTTTTTGGCTTTTTCCTTATCTTCAGCTTCACGTTGTTTCTTTAAGGCTTCTTCCTTTTTTCTCTTCTCATCCTCATCTTTCTTCGAATCATCGAGTTTCTTTGGAGGCTCTTCTTTTACGTCTTTTTTCTTAGCTTCCTCATCCTTCTTCTTAGCCAATAATTCAGCTCTCATCTTCTTAGCTTCATCTTCCTTCTTTCTCTTATCTTCATCTTCCTTTAATTTTTTCTCTTCCGCCAGTTTTTTGGCTTTTTCCTTATCTTCAGCTTCACGTTGTTTCTTTAAGGCTTCTTCCTTTTTTCTCTTCTCATCCTCATCTTTCTTCGAATCATCGAGTTTCTTTGATGCTGCTTTTTGTTTTGTTGCCTCGGCTTTAGCCTTCTGCTTAGCTTCAGTTTCAGCCTTCTTTGTAGCATCATCTAACTTTTGCTTCTCTTGTTTCTGTTTTGCTTCAAGTTCAGCTTTTTGTTTTGCCTCAGCATCGGCTTTCTGCTTTAGACCATCAATTACTATATTAGCTTTTCTTATTACTTTTTCAACAAATTCAATTGTTTCATATAAAAATATTTCGAGCATATCTGTCGTTTCATAATTAATTTCTACTTCAAGAGTAAAATCTGTCAGCAATTTCGTTTCTTTTTCTTCCATTTTAACTTCTTCCCTCTCTTTTCCTCCAACTTTAATTATTTCTGAAGCAACCTCCTCAAACGATTCATACAAATTTACATCCAAAACATCAACATCCTCAAAATTTATATCTACCCTCAAATTAACTTCTTCTGCTTCAAATGTCACAGATTTCTTTATTTTCTTTTTATCTTCATTTATTGTTATTTCTTGAGTCTCTTTTATTGCTTCTAATACACCTATTTCGATATGAGCTTCTGAATCTATTTTCTTACAAGAGATGAGTATATCTGCTTCATTTTCACACATTTCGTCTAAAAGATTTTTTGTTTCACTTTTTAAAATTTTGCTTCAAGCAAAGCTTGAAGCAACTTCCTGAGAAAGCTTGAAGCAAATCAAAAGTTTGAAACATTTTAAAATTTTGCTTCAAATTAGCTTGTTTAAAAATTCTTAACCCACCCGATTCTGTTGTCATTCTACATTCAGTTGAAGCTCTCCCATACTCATTTATACCCTCACAAGTATAACTCGCTTCATCTCGAAGATTTATATTTAGTATAGTTAAACGAGTCGTTCCACTTGACATTGCCGTATCGATAATGTATTTACTAAAAATGATATTCTGATTTTTTAAAAATTCTGATTTATTTTTAATTCTGATTTTTATATTTCCAAACTCACTCTTCATTCCCAACAATAATAGACGAGTCCTTTTTCCATATTAACCGATTAGCTCCTACACACTTTGCGGATAGTGTGATGTTCTGTCCCTCCTATTTTTAAATTTAAAATTTTCCTCTTAAAATAATTAAAAATAACGCATACATTTAAATACAAACTCGGCGCCAACGACACAATAAAGAATGGGGGGACCCCTCCAAATGAACTTGGACGTGTTATTGTTGTAGGACGATGGCCCCTCCTTTCATCTAATCTTTCCAAGACTGTAGAGAGACTTTCGCGAGACATTTTTCTTTCTCCTATAGAGAATTTTGAGGGAGGTTTCTGTTGTTTTTTGCGGCCATAACGTGCTGAGTAGAAGGTTTTGAGGGCATGTTCTGCTACACCTTCAGATTGAGGCTCTTCTACTGCTTCAAGGGCAATGTCAACATTAATCTCATTATTCCCTGAATTTTAATGTTAAAATAAATTAACGTATTCCCTATTTTACGGTAAAATCCCCAATGATAATCACCAAAAAATCAAGTACCTTAACGTACTCCCTATCTTTAATTTCCATATTTCCCGGTATCACCAAAATATTACCGTAATCCTCAATTACCGTAACCCCCAAATTTTTCTAAAAAATTATTTTCTACCTAAAACTCGAATAGTTCCACTTTTAGATGTACTCATTCCTGCACTCGAATGAAGTTCACAGTGTATTTCTTTTCCATCCCATTCAATCGGTACCTTTTGAGCAACTAAGTGTGAGGTGCCCTCCTCAACAATACAATCAACAAATCTTGAAAAAATAATTTTTAACGGTCTCCCAATCTCCTTACTTATTTCCCAACACGGGCTCGTTACCAATCCACCACGTAACTGTTGGGGTTGGAAAGCCTTTGAATGTGCATTTCGGAAATACTTGACGCTCTACACCTTCAAGAAGCTCAATACCAGTAGGTAATTCTTCTAAGAACTCTGGCTTCTGATAGGATTCGTTCGTTGAAATCTGTTTTTTCTCAGCGCTCTCCACTGTATATATTAAATTATATTATATTAAATAAATTGTTTTATAATGAGATAGATATGTGTTAAATTGGGGGTATCGAATCGAAAGCCCTCCACAATCAGTTGATAAAAACTTTTAAAGATCCGCCTTGAATTAAGATATTTGGGCTATCTTATAGTGAGATCAGACTCTATTTGGACATTACTTCCGCTACAAAATGTCGCTTAATCACAATAAAATCACCTTTTTCTAAAAGAAAATCAGCTACAATCACTTCTATATTCGCACATTCCTGATTTTTAACTATTTCTAATTTTGCCCCACAACGTGCTGAAAATTGTGCTTGGAATAATTGTTCCAACGAAAAGAAGTCTGAAGTTAGTTTTTCCTTAAACTCCTCCAATTTTTGGAGGATTGAGGATTTCGCAGGGATTTTTCTAGAAATTCCAGAAGCATTTGAACGATCCATTTCCTGCAAAATTTTGAGAGAAAAAATTCAGAAAAAATAGGTACTGTATTTCTCTCACCAATATTTGTGCTTCCGATTCTCCTCTCTCCAAGTCCTGCACAAAAGACAAATCAGCAGCGATTGTTTCGGGTTCAAGGCGGGACTAAAACATTAATTTTAAAATTAATTATCTCTAATCCTTTATTAAACTAGCCTTTCGTCTTATCTGATCTCTTTGTGGTTTCAATACCCCAGAATCTCTCATTTCCTCAGAAATATCCTCAGTTCGTTCAGAAATGTCAGAAAGAGGTTCAGCTTCGGATTTTTCCAAAGGAACTAAATTTAAAAATATTTTCTCAAACTTTTTTTCAAATCAACTACCTTCAGGCTTTAATCTGACTAATAACCGAGAATCCAAATTCTTTTCCTCTTCAATTCCTTTCGTTGTATTCTCTCCAGAAGAAGTAAAATAGCCTTCTGTTTCTATTAAACTTTGTTCAGTTTCTGTTTTAATTTTAGTCTGAGGAATTTCTGGTTGTTTTTCTGATTTTTGAAGCATTTTAGTCTTTTCTTTACTGCCCAATTTAATATTTCTCTCAACATTTAAACTATTTGTTTCCAATAAATACACATTAAAAGCAACTACATGGGGTGGAAGATTCAGAAATACACCCAAAGTTATTTTGTTAATTTTTGGCTTTCCTCCATAGGGAATAGGCTGTGCTGGTGGGTGTTGTTCTGGTTTACGGTCTGGGGTCCTTTCTTGCTCGACAACTACAATTTGGATTTCTGCCCTTCTACGGGAAGGTGAACGGCTACATTGTTGTTGCTGCTGCTGTTTTGCTGCAATTTCATCACGATGTTGCTTCACTTTCTGTGCAATTTCTAATTGTCGTTTTGCTTCTAGTTCTGCTGTATCCGCAGTAATATTCTGATTTTCACGAACGTCTTTAATAATTCCCGTTCCATTAACTAAAAGCTCTTCTTTCTCCGCAGCTTCATGGACAATTTTTTCTTCAACAGGCTTTTCCCTTCGTCCCTCATCCTTCTTCTCTTCATTCCCAACCTCAACAGGCTGTTCAGTTAAAAAGCCTTCAACAGTCCTTAAACGATTTACAAGCTCTAAAAGTTCCATATCCTGCAAATTAACATTATCCAACTGTTGCTGTGAGGGCCTTCTTTGTGATAAACTTTTGTTACGTTCTTCTTCTGAAATATCTTCCCCAACGATCCCTATCTTCTCTTGAATCTTTCCCTCAACAGGTTCTTCAATTTTCTTAGCCTCTGAACTCTCCTTGTTGATTTCTGCTTCCTTTTCTGATTTTGAAGCAATTTTTTGCTTCTCTTTAATCTTTGAAGCAGGCAATGACAAAACTTTTTCGTTCACACTTTCAACCTCAAACATCTAAAAAATATTAAAAATATCAATGATTTTTCTATAAATATTCACCTGTATGTTAGCCAGTATATTTAAATTATCTGTCATTTTATTATTAATTAAATCAATTTCTATCAAAATATCTCCCCCTTTTTTTGCTTCAGTTTTCTTTTTTGAAGCATTTTTCTTTTTATCAACTTTCTTCTTTTCCTTTTCGCTATCAACCAATTTTTGGGTAGCCTCTTCGAGAGCATTAACAAAAATATTAGCAACTAAATTATCCGCCACACTTTCAGCTACTTTGATAAGTAAGGAATATGTTTCTAAACAGAAAAGAAATGTTTATAATGAAAAGATTTGGACTAGAGTTCGGACTTGGTAGATCGAACGATAATTAAGATCTCAAATCTCGATCCCGATAACCAGTGGTGGGTCGGAACAGTCAGAGGTGTCGGAAATCGGAACTGGCTCAAAAGTCGGAACTCGGAAATCGGAACTCCGACCCACCTCTGCCGATAAGCAAGATTTTCGCTCTAGATCTCCTCTCAGTCCTCCCTCTAATTTGAACTTACCTTCCTGTTTCTCAATACTAATTAAATCGTTGTCTAAGCTTTGCTTTGCTTCAGTTTGTTTTGCTTTATCAGCTATTTTCTTAGCTTTCTTTTTACTAGATTCAACGCCTTCTGAATCTCCATTTTCCTGCACTACTTGCGTATCTTTCTTCCTCTTTTCTAATTTTCCTGGCTCTTCATCAGTCTCTTCTTCCTTTCTCTTATCTTCCATTTCTTCAGTTAATTTTTTATTAACATCATTTTCATTTGAAGCATCAAAGTTATAATCTACTACCACTTTTGTTCGTTTAATATCCTTTCCTAATTTATTCACAGCAGAAACCTCGACTTTAAAATTTAAAAAATTATTTTTCAAATCATTTCTTTACCAATTCCATCAACAGCTTTAGCAAAAGATATTTTTTCGTTATTCTCGCCAACATGTTTAATTTGTACTTGATCATTCGATTTTATTTCAAAATTATTATGTTTCCATTGAAATTGAGCTACAAAAATGAGATTTGTTAGAAATTACCTACATTAGAGCCACTCCTAAATAGTGACCCCTTTGGGAGATGGTTGAAAAATAGAGCCGCATAGGGCTTTATTATAGGCAACACGGTATTTTTATTTACCTTCAGGTCTAGCCTCTGCCTTAACATCTAATTCAAAAGGCATATTCTCCCCTATTCTATAAACCTCCTCAAATTCCGAAATTATCTTTGGAGCTATATCAATTCGTTTAACTGCATCACTTTCTTCTTTTGTTGGGCGCTGTTTTTCTGGTTTAAAAATTGGAGGGGGTGTTGGCGATTTTAAAAGTAGGGCACGAGAACGTTGCATAAATTCGGGTAAATCTTGATCACTTTGAGGTGGAACTTCTACAAGTACTCGACATTCGTAGGTAGCCATTCCATGGTCATTTTGAATTACAGCTTTGTAAATACCTTCTGTTGGGTTTAATATTGTGCTGAAAATTTAATTTTTGTAGTAATAATGGATTGGTGCTAATATAGTATCAATAATAGCAGCTTGTAATTTACCGTACTACCTCTAATAGAATGCTCGGGAATTCCAGTATCAATCACCTACCAACGGGGCATTCTATTAGAGGAGGGTATTCTATTGGAGGTAATACTTAGAGGTAATACTTAGATGAGATTGGAGGTAATACTTACACTTTCTCATAATTTCTTTCCAAATTCTCAACAATCACTGTATTTCCATTAGGGTGTAATTCAAAATTCTTTAAATACCAACGAATTGTACAATCACTTTCCGAATCAGCTTTCAACTCTAAAACAAGTGGAAGTCCACCTGGAACAAATATTCGACTGTCTGGAGCTAGAACTATTTCGGGTCTCTAAAAATGAAGTTTAAGGGGATCACTCTTTTTCCCCCACCTTTTGCTGTAAAATGTGAATCTGTTCTACTTCCCTCATTGGTGCTTCTTCAATTGTTTGTGTATTTACAAAAAATTTATCATCGCCGTTCCCATCCTTTTCGTTTAAAAATTCATCCTCCTCGTCAGAATCTTGTTCAAATAATTCTTGGCGTTCTACTCTTTTTTGTATTATTTTTGTTACTGTTTCGGAATCATCAGGAAGGTTTTCATCAATCGTAGATAAGGCATCATCAGAGATTGTGACCTTAAAATTTTCTCAGTTTTATTAAAGATACAACAATTCCAACCCCTACCAGTGTTTCACATCTTCCCGTTCCATAAGCATTAGAAGCCTCCGCTACATAAATTCCTTCCTTAGGTAACCCACCCTCTCCCCCACTCTCTACTAACAATCTGGATTCATTATGTTCAGTAAGTACTCGATATTCATTTTTCTCCAACTCCTCAGCCAATCCTTTTCCGTTGATAAACCAATTTATTTGTGCTGATGGATAAGCTTGGCAAGCTACGTGTAATTCTAGTGTTTTTTGCATTTGTTTTGAGAGGCAAATTGTTGGGGGCGGGAAAACAACAAAATTAGGTATCATTGGCGTTCTGTCAGCATTGACACTTTCCTTTTCTGGAGTTGCCATTTTTGGGCGGACAATTAGAGAAGAGTCAAATTCTGTGGAAAAATGTTGATTAAAGGGAAAATTTTTCAAAATTCACCACTATCCGCCCTGGAACTTTCCCCAGAAGCTTTCCGTTTTGGTAGACTAGAGGAGCGATGTACTACAGTAGTTGTGTGAATTGTTGTTTTTGTCCGTGAGCCAGAAAATCTTTCTCTTGACCCTCCTCTGCCTTCACTACTTATAGGGGGAAGTGTTGTTTCTCGTAAAAGATTTGAATGAATGTTGGAAATTGAATTTAAGTCTTGATAGAATAAGGCTTTTATCAATATATTCTACATTATACCTGATATTCTCTCAATAAACCCTGTACTTTTGGCAATTCCTGCTTCATTTTTGGCAACACAAGTATAACGTCCAGGCTTTGCATCTTTGAAATGGGCAACACATTGCCCAGATTTTGGTAAAAAGAATGTTGCGTTTGCAGAATCTATTGGAAATACGTCTTCTGATGTATTTGCTGAGATAATTTCAGCAATAAGATGACCATCCAGATACCATGTAAAACTGAAAATAGAAGGGAGGGTTAGCTGAATGGACAGACAATAGGACAGTAAGACAATTAAACAGGAGACTATTGGATTGAGGGGGCAACTGGGCAGTGAATCATGTTGAGGTGACGTGGGGATTGACATATTTCAGGATCTGTTCGGACTTCCAATTGTCCTTAGTAATTTTTCCAAAATGTCAACTATTTAAGAATTCAACCTGTCAGCAACGGGTCTAACTTCAACATCAAATACAGCAATTTCTGAGTTCATCAAAGCTAAATTGGGCACATCAGTCAAAAATCTGGGCGGCCTCTTTGTACTCTTTGAATGTGTTGTAGTCGGTTCGGGTGTAGGGGGTGGGGAAAGTATTCCAATAATTAAATTGCTCGTTTCTTCTGTTTGTTTTTGAGAATCTTTTAATTAAATTTACTTTTAAAAATTAATTTTATAAAACCATTTATTTTAATATAGCCATAAGACTTTGAAATGCCTGCTGAATTCTTTGCAGCACAGGCATAAATGCCTTCTAGTGGGTCTTAAATTTATAAAAAATTTCTTTTTTCTTAAATTAAAATTTCCCAACTTTGTATGTTCATTATGCTAACATTTCCATTTGTTTTTACTGTAAATAAAGTATTTTGATCCTTTATTTCGTTGACTGGTTTATCATTGCAATACCTAATAAAAATTACATTTTTATAAATTTAATTAATTAAAACCACCATTCAAATTCAGCAACAGGCCAACTTTGTACTTCTGCAACCAAGGTTACCCTGTCTGTTGATTTTAACCGATATGCTTTTATTCTCTTAAAAAGTATTATTAATTAATAAATTTTAAAATAAAGTTTCGAAGTAGATTCGCTATTTAAGACCTCTTTTTGCAACTGTTTCCAGTAAAATAATTTCTTCGAAAATAGGATTTTGGATTTCGCTTCACGCCGGACAGGCTGGATTTTTTGGTTTAATCCGTGACAATAAATAATCCTGATCGCGAAAATCCAGGGATGAGGCTCGGGCTACGAAAAATCTGAACTGGATCAGGTTCGGCACCGGATACTCGTTGAAACTTAAAGTCCTCCGCCAAGTATAGTTCCCTTTCATAACTAAGCCAAGCGGGCCAAAAAAAATTTTCCTTGTGTTCATTTTTTTCCTAATATTACACAATATTTAAATTTAAAAAATTCCGACATTACAACAGAACGCCAAAAATTTTTGCGAACTTTTTTAATATAAAAATTCCCTTGTATTTTTCACCTGCTTAAATTTTGGAGGATTAACAACCACAAAAGATTTAATTTCCGAAGTAAAATGTTCTTCTGTTTTTAAAACATCACTTTGCCCTTCATTTTCAATTAAATGGGTTTGTTGTAGAGTTAATGAGGCAGAATTATCATCCACGATACTTGTAGATTCTGAATTGTCTTCTTCTGAAGGGAGGAGATGATGAGAGGAAATTCCTTTTAAGAAAAAAATTTTTGAAATTTTTTGAAGAATTTTTTCGTGGCCCCATATTCTGCCAAACTCACACTTTCCAATATGGCCAAAACCCCCCATTTTGCCAACATACCTTATTGGCAAAACGTGGAATTTCAGCCCTATTGGTAGAATTTGGGGGAGCCATTTTTCTTTTCCCCTTACCATTTCTTTTCGTATCTCTTTTATTTCCGTTCTGTATTAGTGCTACTTGTTGCCCGTTTGTTAATTCTTGTTGATTCTGATTTGATTTCGTTTTTTGATTTTTATTTAGTTCCGTCTCCTTTTTTGTAGGAGAAAACATGTTTGTTTGTTATTTTTAATAAAATATTGTTGTGCCAGTATACATTTAATTAAATTAATAAAATAGAATATAGTATTTTTGTGGTCTGATTTTAAAGAATAGAAATATTTTTAAACTAATAATAAAAAAAAATTAAAATAAAAAAAGGGAGACTTAGTATAGTTTTATTACGGTTTTATGGGTTGAACACCTCTGTTTAGACCAAATTTACATATGTAAGTACAACCAGAAAATCAGAAATAAACCGAGAAACAGAGAACCTCTAGAAAATCAGAAAATGTCAGAAAATCAGAATACGCCAAAAATATACAAGAAAATCCTATACTATGTTCTAAATATTTATTTTCGTCTTATTTCTGGTTTTTAACACTAAAAATTCAATCAAATGATTTATATTGTTTTTAATGTTTTCAACGGCTGGCTTGAAAAAAAAATTATTTTTTAAGCATTAAACAAATGTTATGTATACCACACGTTTGCATGTTCTCATTTGCTCATTCACTCAACTATTATTTTTAGTCAAACGGAGGCGTTTTGTTAGTAGAAAAAATTTTTTTGAGGGGAAAATAAAACAAAAGTTCGACTTGATCCTTTCTTGAGTATTGCTAATTGAGTGCCGAGACGGTTAGAGAGTCACTGTAACCCATGGACATTTCACCTACTATTTACAGGGTCATCTCTCAATTTGGGGCATTTTTTGTCGGATGAATTAATGGAAGTCCGGGGAAGTTTTCTCCCAGCTTGGCAAGTAGAGTAAATCAAAATCAGGTGGTGACGGTATGGTTAAGCACATAACAATTTTGCTTTGGAAAACTCTTAGGATCATGTCCATATTCAATCTCTTATTATTTTCTGGGGAGAGTTCGGCTGCTTTATTTTAATCTTTTTTTAGAAATTATTTTTACATTTTTTGCTCATTTTAAGCTTTAAAAAAATTTAAAAAAACAAAAAAAATAAACTTGTGATGGCCAGAATATCTTTTTCTTATTTTTTATTTTTTCTTTTACTTTTTACTTTTATCTTCAAATATCCATGGCATCGATCCGTGGATTAACTCAAAATAATAAAAGAAGCATTCCTTTCTTCATTCATTCAATCTTCTCTCAGTTGTCAAACATTAACCAAATGTTAAGCAAAAATAAAAAATAAAAATCGACTAGAATATAACGTTATATTTTATTTTATTTTATTTTTATTTAAAATATGAGGGACTTATTCATTGTTTTTGAAAAAAAAATTAAAAAAAATTTTTTTCTGACATAAAATTTATTTTTTATTATTAAATTTTGGCAATTTTTTTTAAATTCAAGTCTGCTACTTGAAGAGAATGCTTATTGAAAAAAGGATACAGAACGATTCTATAAATAAAAAAATATGAATGCGAAAAATTCAAAAAAAAATGAAGAGATTTGGGTTTTATGCGTGATAAAAATAAGTTTTGTTGTATGACAATTTTGGCGTCATTTTTAGCCGATTTTGACGTTCTGACGTTTGGCGTGCTTAAAGAATTTGAAAAGTTGACTTCAAGTGAAAATTTTGGGGCTGATTAATCTATATTAATTTTTAAATTTAAAAAAATTTCTGATTCTCATAATCTAGCTAACAAAACTTTTTTTAAATACATTTTTAAGAGAAGCTTGAATGGGAAGCAAAAGAAAATGTCTCTCCATTCCTATCAAATTAAACAAATTTGAAAAAGCTTTTTTCCTTTTTTTATTTATATAAAGTATCGAGAACGTCCAAATACATGATTAAAAAATATGTAGAATTAGTGTTGTTTACCCCCCATGGTTTACCCTTAAGAAAAAATTCAAATTAAATTTAAAAACAATTCAAGGACATTTTGTCGCATCCAATTTGTCTTTGGTTACTTTGTCGCAAGGGATTAAATAATTTTTTTATTTCGGTTGCCTAAGGCAAGAAAAAAAATCTCGGAGATTAAATAAAAATAGGTAGGGATAAATTTAGGAATTCCCGATATTAAAACTAGTTTTTGTTTTAATTTTTTCTTCACAATTTAATTAAAACTTGAATTGTAAAAGAAAATAAACTTTTTACAATTCTTTAAAAGTTGCAAATTTGATAATTTAAAAATTTATAAATAAACTTGTTTTGAAACAAATAAACTTTGTTGCTTTATAAGAGAAAGAATTTAGTTGTTTTAATTCATTTGCAACAATTTTTAAAACTTTTTCCTTTTGTTCTTGAAGCTTATTAAAACATGTTTGTTTGAATGTTTTATATGTTTTTTAGAATGTTTTTAGGATTAATAAACTTTGTGTTTCCAATGTTTTTAATGTTTTCATGTTTGCAATGTTTTTATGTGCAATAAACATTGTTTTGTGCTTGTAATATTTTAATATGTTTTTGATGTTTTTATGTTTTACATATGTAGATGTTTTTATAATGTTTTTATGTTTAATAAACATTGTGTTCACAATGTTTTTGTGAAAAACATTGTTTTTGAAATGTTTTTATATTTACTAAACATTGCGTTTGAACTAATTTGTTTATTAAACATTGTTTTTACAAAAATAGATAGAAATACAAATTAAATGAAGCCCCTTACTTTAAATGTTTTTCTGCTCGTTACACTAATATTATTGTTAGATAAACATCAAAATGAAAAGGTTAAAAAAATATTTTTTTTAATTAATAAATATTTTAATTCTTCTAGCATTCATTTGGTGTTTTAGCCGATCCAGAGCCTTACCGCTCTGCCGCTGTAATTGCCGCTGAAGCCAGAGCACGTGCCCGTGCTATTGAAGCTGAAAATAGGGCTCGTCGGGTTCGTTTGGAAGCGGAAGCAAGAGCACGTAGACTTGAAGCAGAAGCTAGAGCAAGAGTAAAAAACAAAAAAAAATTAATTTATTTAAAAATAATTTTAGAGAATTGAAGCAGAAGCTAGAGCAAATGCTGCTGCGGCTAGGCAATTTATTTTTTTTTATTTTTAATACATAAATTAGGAAATAAAAAAATTTTTAGAGCCCGCGCTCGTGCCATCAACGGCTAATTTTTCAAAAGAAAAATCAAAGACTTAGATGCCTATAAAATATTATTTAAAACTCAGGGAAAGTGCGAATGTACTCAGGAAAATTGAAAAAAAAACAATTATTTAATTATTATTTTAACTAACGATATTCAATGGACTTACTTTCATTGAAATTTTATAAGTCAAATAAAATATACATAATTTATAAAAAATTTAAATTAATTCCTTATATTTTTAAATCGGATATTACACCCAATACTAGGGCAAGTGCCCGTGCTATTGAAGCTGAAAATAGGGCTTCAGGGATGCGTCGGATTAAGGGAAAAAATCGGGTCAGCTTTCGAGTCATTTTTCAAAATTTTCTTCGGATCGGGTATTGGATTTAAAAGGCTGTTAGTTTTGTCACTTCAATTCTTTTTCTAAACGAGGTTGGCAGCTAAGGGGGAGGAGGAGGAAGCTGTCTAAGCGATACTTTCAATTTAATATACCCCTCATTAGAGACGTCCTATACCGAAAATTTTCCAGGACCAATACCGAAAAAACTCAAGAAAAAGTCTTGGAATTAAGACCCAAAACCAGGAGTCTCTGAAATCTCTACCCCTCATTATAAGCTACAAAAATTTCAACAAGGTGGGGTCCAACTTTATCTTTTAATGAGGTCAGACTATTTTTTCTTAATTTTTTTTCTATTTTATTTTTCCATTCTTTTCCCCTCTAGGCTTAAAAAAATAAAAGAAGACCTATCGATTTACACACAAACAAATAGGGGGAAGAAAGAAATACTTGGGGGGATTTATGAAGAGTTGGGAGGATAAATGAGAGAAGAAAAAAAAATATTTTTTATGAGTAAAAAATGAGTAGCAGCCGTTAGTTTTTTTGGAGAGATTTTGAAAAGTATAGTCGGCAATTTAAAAAAAAAAGAAGGGAAAGAAAAGCATCATTTGCCACACTTTTAAAAAAAGATTTTTTTTAAATTTATTTTTTGAAAAATGAGAAAAAAGTTTTTTTTATTATTTTTGTTGAATTTTGAAAAATAATAAAATTTTAAAATTTATTGGACTTTAAATTTTCTTACTGGTCTTTAAATGTCTAAATCAAATCCCCGATTCGGATATTTTCAATAGATTTCCTGTCTTTTTTTCGCATTTGAATTATGCCAGTAATGCTCTGTTTAGTAAAGTACTCCTCTTGATCCAATTAAAAAAAATTTTTTCAATGTCTGAAGTTTTTTTGGACTTTCCTTTGGGTTGGCATGATAACTGATATTTACTGTGTTTAAATTTAAAAATAATTTTACAATAGAAGTTGAAGGGACCTAAGAAAAGGGTCTGTTATAGCAAGCAGTTCATTAAATCGAGAAACGTTTTAGAATTGCTTTAAAAATTGTTTAAGAACTACATATCCTGCCTTGAATTTCAATTCAGGTCAATCTCGTTTATTCCAAGTCAGGACAGTTCCCAAAAAATAAATTTTAATTAAATTTTAAATTTTTATTGTTAAATTTATTTATTTTTCCTTTGTTTAATTTTTTCCACCCTTTTATCACTTGCTTAAAAATCTTTATTTATTTTTCCCAATTTCTTCTAAACAGTCAATAATTCAATTGCCCTAATAAAATTTTTTTCTTGAGGATTTTGATGTTAGCAGCAGGCAAAGGAAAAAGGAAGGGATGAGTAAATGCCGTTTAAAAAAAATTTTTTTTATCAATGAACTGGGAATAAATAAATAAATTGTGTAGATAAAGAAGAAAATAAATAAAAAGTTTTTTTGAGAAAACCTTTCTCTTTCTTTTTATTTTTTTTGCTTCTTTTTAAAGTGTCCTCGATGCCCTAAAATGAAGGATAAAATAAAGAAAGGGTTTCATTTGTGCTACGAAAAAAAATAAAAAAAATTTTGAAAGATTATTGAATAGCTTATAGACTGTTTATTTTATAAAATCTGTTGTTTTTATTTTATAAAATAATAACAAGTCATAGAGGGTTGGGAAATTTTTTCTATGAAAAAAAATTTTTTTCTTGGAAAAAAAATTTTTTTCCTTAGACGTCCCTACATTTTTCTGTAATTTTTTGAATTTTTATACTTTTTAATTTGACTCTTTTTTGTTATTTTTCGATAACCTTAATTTAGGTGATCGAATAAATCGTTCAAAAAAAATTTTTTTAATTTTAATTTTTCAATGTTTTCGAGTGTGTCTCTATTTTTCTTCTATTTTTAATAAATAAAATTTAAAAAATAAAATTTAAATTTTTTTGTTTTTAAAAATATTTTTTCCTTTTTTTAAAAAATAATATCCATAAAAATCATTAGCCCATAAAACCCCCTCCCTCCTGCCTTTTTTTTTATTTCAATTTTTATTAGAACAAATCTCCTTCTATTATTCCTTCATTAATAAAATCTTTGTTTTAGAGTCAATAAAAATATTTTTTGAAATTTTTAAAATTAAAAAAAAATTTCTAGTGAATATAGAATGAACAAATTACAAAAGGTGGATGACATTCCCCCTTGTGTTTCTTCTTCCAACAGCCAAAACAACAATCAAAACCTTCAAAAACCTCCAAAAAACAATTTTTCTATTAAACACCATTCCACAAAAATATTAAATTATTTTACTGAATTTACTTCATCCAAAAAAATTTTATTTTTAAAAAATAAAAATTCTAATTATTATTCTCATCAACAACCTCTTCAATTTACCCCCTTAATTAAAAATAATAAATTATTTAAATTAAATCCTTCTTCAATTCTTTCTTTTAATTTTTTAAAAATTTTATTTATATTTTTGTTAATCCAATTTTTATTTTTAAAAACAACCACAACTACTTTAATCGACTCTAATCGGTGTACTCGAAATTCGATTAATTTGGGAAATATTATTGAACAAATTTTGAGGGATTATGATACTCAGTTAAAATTTTTTTTGGAATTTAGAAAATTAAAAAAAAAATTTTTTTAGTCTTTTACCGGAAGCGGAAGGTGTTAATGTTACTATAGAATTACATGTACAGGTAACTAAATTTAAATTTTAGAAAAAATTT
The DNA here is from genome assembly GCA_902706615.1 of Meloidogyne luci. Classification (NCBI taxonomy): domain Eukaryota; kingdom Metazoa; phylum Nematoda; class Chromadorea; order Rhabditida; family Meloidogynidae; genus Meloidogyne; species Meloidogyne luci. Next base: position 139,439 of record CACSLI010000273.1, on the reverse strand, counting down.
TTAAAGTAGGGGTTAAATTAAATTTTAAATTATTTTTAAAGAGCTCTATAAGCTCTATAATATACCCCCACAAGGAAGGAAAAAAGAGTTGAATTTTAAATTGAGAAGTATATCTTAAGCAGCTCCACAGCTAATCAGCTTTAAAAATGTGTCTTAAATTTAGGTCCTTAAATTGAGGTTAATTGAACTCTGGAACCGAGCCTGGTAATTTTATCTACACGTTACTATAACCCTTTAAGGAATAACGGTGTATACCGGTTATGAATAAGACTTGTCCAGTTTCTATAATTAATTTTTTATTTTTAGGGTGTTTCAAAAATATCAGAAATTACAGCCGATTTTGGTAATTAAAAATAATTTTTTTTAACAAAAAAAATTTTTTAGAACTCGATTTAATGTACAGCGAAATATGGTTTATTTTATTATAGTTGAAATTTAATTTTTTTTCAAAGGATGGATCCTCGTTTAAGTTTTAAACACCTAAATGTTTGCACTACAAATATCACCCTAAAGTAAAATAAAAAAATTTTAAAAAATTTCCAAATCTTTAGAAGCGATTTTCGCGCGAGGGTATGGACACCAGACACTTGTAAAAAAATTTTTTAAATTTTTAAAAATATTAAAATAAGATTTTAGGCATAATTAATTCGAGAGGCTCATCAATACATCGCAGTCCTTCCGAAAATACAGTAATTTTAAAAATATTAGATTTATTATTTAATTTTTTAGTTTGTGATATTATACGAGCACGGACTTGTTTGGTCTAATTTTAGGTCCTTTAATTACTAATTATAATTTATATATGTTTGTATTTTCCGGAAAATACAAACACTTGTTTATTTAATATAAAATACAACCTTATATTCCGGAAAAGACGCCTTTTTGTTTCCGGAAAAATGCATATGTATGTATTTTCCGGAAAATACAAACACTCATTTAATATAAAATACAACCTTATATTCCGGAAAATCAACCTTTTTAATTGTTTCCGGAAAAATGCATATATATATGTATTTTCCGGAAAATAAATTCAACTCTTCTTTACCTGAAAATACATAAAAAAATACATTTACAAACTCATTTACAATTTTTAAAATCTTTCCGGAAGCATTAAATATTATATTTTATTTTATTTAATGTTTAGATTAAATGTAAGAGCACCATGTAAAATGGATTTGGTAAATAAATAAAAAAAATTTTATTCCTTATTTTAAATTTAATTAAAGAAAATGTTCCCGTTTGACTCCATTGTTTGTCATTTAATTTTCGAGTCATACTCCTTCAATACTGAAGAAGTTAGGCTTGTATGGCATGAAACGCCTGTTACGGTTCTTTAAAAAATTAAATAAATTTTTAATTAAAAAAATAATTTTTTTGAGATGATGGAAAAAGTAGAACTGCCAGATTTTGATTTAATTGGATGGGGGACAGATCACGAAAGATTAGAATACCCAAATGGAATATGGGTCAATTTAATTTTATTTTTAATTTCAAAAATTAATTTTAGGATCGTGCTCAAGTAAAATTTACATTCGCTAGACGTTACGGCTTTTATCTCTTTCAATCCTACTTCCCTACAAGTTTAACTGTCATTAGCTCGTGGGTAGGGTTCTTCTTTGATGTTCGTTCTGTATCTGCCAGAATTACACTTGGCGTTTCTTCACTTTTAGCTTTAACTTTTCAATTTGGAAATGTTCTTAGGTTAACTTTAAAAAATTTAAAAAAAAATTTTAGATTTAAAAAATTATTTTTTGGGCATATCTAAGTAGTAAAATCATTACCGGAAATACATTAAGTATTTTAATTCCGGAAATATAATTTAATAATAATACATATTAATAATTTTCAGGCATTTACCCAGAGTCAGCTACATAAAGGTATAATTTAATATTTTTATTCTTAGTTTACCTTAAATTTTTAAAATTAAAGTGCCTCGATGTTTGGATGATTTTCTCTGTTATATTTATATTTTTGTATATACTTTTTTTTAATTTGTAAATTAATATTTTTTAATTTAAAAGAACACTTGTTGAGTTGTCTATAATATGCCAGGTTACTCAAAATATTTATTTTAGAAAGAAAAAATTTTTTTGTTCAAGTTAAATCGTTGGGAGCGTGAAAGGCAGATTGGGTCTAAAGTGCTCGGACATTGGCTCAATCAAATAAGGCACAAAAAATTTTTTTAATTTTTTTAACGTTTGATTTTTAAAGAAAAACACGAAAACAGACAACAAATTTTGATTCTTCCAACCATCCAGACCATTCAGATGGAGGAATGGGAAGTACTGGAGTTGTTAGGAAAAGGTTCTTATTATCCCCAATCAGAAAAGAAAGCAATTCTGCTTCACCTATACCTTCACCAACATATTCCCCTTCGAGTGTGGGAGGAGGTGGGGGAGGAGGAAATTCGCCTATTCACAATAATGAAAAAATAAAATTAAATCAAATAAAATCGGAAACAATTTGTAATAATATAAATAATAATACAAAAACAACAACGAATACTAACTTATTAAATAATGACAAAAAATCGGCAATATTTAGAGGAACAACAGCGGAAAATAATAGAAATAGTGTTGCTAATAATACTTCTATTACGAGACATGGTTAGAGTAATAATTTAATAGTGTTTTTGTAAAAAGACACAATTCCGGAAAACACATACAAAATACAATTCATGAATTTAACACATAAATACATAAAATTCCGGAAACGAAATACATGGGTAATTAAACCTACCGGAAAACAAAAATACAATAAATGCAATTCCGGAAATTAAATTACATTATTTAATTAAGTACATTTCCTGAAAAACACATAATTACAATTCCGGAACTTAAAAATACATAAGTACAATTTACCGAAAACAAATAGGTAACTATTTGTACTTCCGGAAAACGAAATAATTAAAATACAAAAAAATATATTTGCATTTCCGGAAAACAAAAACTATATTTAAATAAATAGATATTTCCGGAAAACAAATAATTTTAGAAAAATCATTCCAAAAACAAATTTTAATTATTTAAAATAAATTTTCAGAAGAAGACAATTCATTACTTATTCCTCCAGTCCATGTAATATTTTTTTTATTACAAATTATTTTTTGTATTTTTAAAGGAAATACGTTGGTGGCGCAAATTATTAAGACAATTTTCTAATCGTCTACATAAATTAAATCCGTTTACTTCTGAAAGGGATTGGACAATTACTTCTGTACAAGTAGACAGAATTTCTATGAGTAAGTGTTTTGTATTTTATTTAAATTTTGATTGTATCGGAGCAAAAATTCCGGAATACTTTTCCGGAAATGTTTATTTTTATAAACACATAAAAATACGTCTTTTCCGGAAACATAAAAATACATCCTTTTCCGGAAACACATAAAAATACAAGCCTTTTCCGGAAACAAAAATACAAGCCTTTTCCGGAAGCATAAAAATACATCCTTTTCCGGAAACACATAAAAATACAAGCCTTTTCCTGAAAATACAAAAATACAAACAATTAAAAATATTTACCCTTCAGGAAAATACAGAATTAATTTAAAAACAAAATTAATTTTAATATTTCAGTTTTATTCCCTATGTCTTATCTTGTCTTTAATATTGGTTATTGGGCTTATTATTTAGGAAAGATTGGTAGACCTTTATAACATTATTATTAAATATTTGATATTTTTTTTTATTTTTTATAATTTGTTTGTATAAAAAGTTTTATTAAATTTTTAAAATTTTTTATTAAAGGTATAAATATACTTTTAGTCTATAAAATAGGGTTGTTCCCAGAAGATTATTTTTATAAAAATACATAACTTTCAGAATAGCTTTTCGGAAAGTTATTTATAAAAATACAAATATTTCCAAAAAAATACGGGAGCCTTTTATTTAAAAAAACACATGTATTTCCGGAAAATTTCCGGAATCATTATATTTACTAAAATACATTATTTAAAAATACAAAAACATTTCAGGAAAGTTTGTATTTAACATCCGTTTTTTATAAAAACAATATTTCTTTTAATTAATTTTCTTTATTATTTCAATTAATTAAAACCTAGTTTTTAACAGATGTTTTTATTTAAATAATAAGCATCTGTTCCCTTTAATCTTCTAAATAGATATGGTAGTCTAGGTAATTAAAATATTTTTAATTTAAAAGCATTTTTGGTTTATTTTTTGAAAAAATTTTCGTGATTAATTACGTCCAAAGGCAGTCTTTCAGTACACCTTAGACTCGACTTAAATTTATTATTGCTATGGTTTAGTCAAAATTAAACCAAAAAAAATTTTTAAGACTTGAATATAAAATACAAACTTTAATTATTTATTCGTGACTAGTCAAAGTTTAATTAGTACTAATAATTTATAAGAGAATAATAATAATTTAAGATAAACTGTGTGCCCTCGAATTAAATTTATCTACGGTTTTAATATAAAATTTGAACCAAAAAAAAATTTATTTTATTTGTGACCAGACTTTTTTTTAAATACAAAATTTAATTATTCGTGACTTTTTCGTTTCTTTGAAGAAACGCCTAGGTATCTCTACCTATTTAAATAACCCTATAAATTTAGCTAAAACAATTTTAAAATTTAAAAATAACCTTTAAATTTTCAGAATTTTTTAGAATTAATTTAAAAAAAAGTTTAAAAAAATGGATAGTAATTCCTCCGATTGTCTCCTCGCAAGGGACATTATTTTAACTAAATATGCACAAATAGCTAGAACAATTATGCTTATTTTTAATACTATTCCAGTTATTCTTTTTGTATTTTTATTTTTGGATTATAAAAAGTATCGGCTAGCTTTACATGGAAATTTAAAAGTTTGTTTTTATTTTAGTAGTATCTGACTTAGGTTTGAATTGGGGGAATTGGAGGAGTCAGTGCCTGAAGGGGGCAGGGCACTCTATCCACAGAGCCATAACTAAACATGTGAGTGTCTTAGATTATTGTTTTTGTCTCTATCAGACACAGCTCGACCAGATAAAGCTAATGATGCTGAACTTGACGTGATCCCCTACTTAGTTTTAAAATTTGAGGTAAATTGGGTTGAGGTGTAAGTACATTATTGTACTGCTTGGATGGTATTCTCTAGAGAAAAAATTTTTCTTCACTTATCTAATAGGTCTAAAAACTTTATATTTAGCTCATTTATGTATTTATTGTGCTAAGTTCAATGAATATTGTTGCTGGGTATTTTCTTGCTGAAATTCGCCATATTGTAAGAATTTTATTTATCCGATGGAGACTAATCGAAATTCTTTTCAAGTTTTTAACACTTTCCGATCCAAACGGAACAAATCCCTGTTCAATGCTTTGCCCGTTGTGGTACTCCTTATTATCTAGAGGCTGTTTTGGCTTTGTTTTTTCGTGTGCTATGCCTCTCCTTCATTTTTGCGCGGTATTGGAACGCTGGAGAGCTACTAAATTGGCTAGAAAATATGAAAATGAAGATAGGAAATTTGGAATTTTTGTTGTAATAATTGTTGTAAGTTGATTTTAATATTTTTATTTTTTGAGAGAAATTTGGGGATAAACTAAAAGAATTATGAGGAGAAATCATTAAGAGTGATCCTTCTTCTAGATAATACCCAAATACATAAACCTAGACATCTTTCTTATGCAGGGATGAGTCCTTTCTAGTGACCGGAGCCGGAGCGGACTCCGGCCGGATTTTCTGGAGTCCAAGGTCCCAAATCGTATTAAAAAGTCGAAAGAATTCGGAAAGAAATAAAAAAGGAAGGCGGAAACAGAAAAATCCAAAAAAGTGGGAAATCGGCAAGAAATTAAGTAGAAAAGGCCTCATGCCTTGAAAAGCCTGGTAATGATGCCTACAGGGGCACTATGGTGTGTTAAGGAATTATAACATCCCCTCAGTTGTTTTTTTAGTTTTTCTAGGTGTTTTGGTTGTCAGAGAACTTATACCCAAGAAAATCTAGAAATAATTTTCCTATTTAGATGACACTTTCCTTACTTTATTTTGCATTTTATGCATATATTGTTTTGGATGATTATAATATGGAATGGAATAAAATGTTGGCATATAATGCTGTAATTAATTAAATAAATATTTTTTTAAATTTTCCCCTCAATTTTTAAAGACAGTAACCAACAGAAGCAATATATTGTCTATTTATCAGACCTATTTTAATCTTTTGATTTTATCTTTAACTATATTGGGGGATTATTTATTGTTGAGAAAGAATGGAAAAATGAGAAAAATGGTTTTTAGCAAGTTTGTTTTTTTTTTGAAAAAAAAATTTTTAGAAAAAATTTTATAGCAAAAAATTTGACTCTTTAAAGACAATTCACCGAAAAAAGAGGGTCAAAGATTTTATTTGGAGGCCATAGGTTTTTGACTATGCGCTAGAAAATTAAAAAGTGATCATGCCCTAAACATGAGAAAGATCTGTTGGAATTCTTCTTACCAAAAATTTTGTTGAAAATTTTTGATTTCCGAGGCATTCCTTCTCGCTAACAATAGGCCGAAAAAGACAATTCACCGTAAAAGACAATTCACCGTAAAACATTTTTCGACCTAGACTTGATGACAAATACATGCCCAAGGGTTTCCATTTAAAAAATTGTTTAGTAATTCTAATAGTACCCAAAAAATAATCTATAAAAAATTTCAAAAAAAAATTTTTTTTAATGTTTTAGTAGCAACCAACAATTAAATAACAACGGCTACAGTTTAGCAGAGAATTATCAATTCCACGAGAATTTATTGGCTATACGTTTCATTCTTCCATTAGATATAGCTTATGGATTAACTAATTCAATATATTTTGGTTTAGTAATTATTCTACGTTCATTTCAACCTGTTATACCGTTTAGTGTATTTTTGGCTAATTATAATTTAATTACTGTTGTAAGTTTAAAATAAATATAAGGGGAAAGGGGACAATTCACCGAAAAGACAATTCACCGAATTTTTTTTCTTTCAGCTTCAACTCGTCTATATTTCCACAGCTTTTGTTTTCTTTAGACGTTATATAAATTTCAATAGAAGTGGAAGACAAAATCATTTAACTTCAATACCACCAACTGAACAGCTAGGAAAAAAATATTTTGAACAATTAAATTTACAATGGAATTAATTAGTTTTCTGATCTATTTTTGAATTTATTTTCGCTGTTATATTTTTATAAGATAAATAATTATTATGGCGGGACTTAAAAGAGACTGAAACAGTAAAAATCTGCAACAAGATTTACTCTCGTACCGTTCTTGAAGTTCCTTTTTGTCTTTCTCTACACGGTGTACCTTTTTGTCTTAATTTAGCCGTTGTACCCTTTTGACGGATATGTGGTAGTGTTCTATTTTGTCTACAGTTAGAAAGTAGAGAAGGAGAATTTGCCTGTTCACAAATGTCGGAAATATTTCAACAATTTTTCCAAAATAAAATTACTGGCATTGTGTTTTTGTATTTAAAATAAAAAAAGTAGTTTGAGTATCAATCAAAAAAAATTTTTTTCTTCTCGTCTTTCCAGAAAAATCAAAATTTTCGCGAGACTGAAAAGGCCAGACTCTATTGTCCTGTACCGCGCTTTTGCTTTTTAAAAGCTATTGACGGCGGTCTTTTTTTATTTTTTTTTAATTTAAATTTTTTTCTTATTTTTCTTAGATTTTATCAGTTAAAGAAATATTTATGGGAGCCTTTATTTGTAACAACTGCAAGGAATCTTTAAATAAATTCCAACAAATAAAAAAACATTTGATAAAATGTAAAAATTATTTATTTACTTGTATTGATTGTCAACAAATAATTAAATATAAAAATGTTCGTTTACATTTAAATTGTGTTGGTGGGAGAGAGAAGGAAGTTGGGATTGTTAATTATATTGCTATGGCTAATAAACTGGACAACAAGGTTTTTTTGTTTAATTTGGTTATGGGTTATGGGGGATTTGTAGGGAGGAATGGGGGTTATAGTGTGTTTTATAGTTCAATTCGGACAGATAATTTTATGTAAAAGAGTTTGTCGACCTGAATGAATAACACCAAAATTAAAATCGTGTCTCAATTGTAAGCCGAGTTATGGTCTCATAAAGGTCAAAAACGTAAAGAATGACCAAGGTGTTCCGAATTGAAGTATGGGACATAAGACAAAATTTTACCTCGAGTTTTTTTCTTTACTAAAAAAATTTTTTTTCACAGAATGATAGCATGGAGCAATCTTCTTCAACAACCTCTCAACAAATGGACATTTCATTTACTTCAATGGATACTTCCACCAATAATGACAAAAAACCTGATCGGATGGAACAACTTTTGAAGGAAATTGAAGATGAGGTTGGGCAAAAGGATGAACAAAAGCTGGACAAGAAAAAAGGTTTTTTTGTTAATTTTATTTTTAAGAATTAGGAATGGGGTAGATCAGGGATCGCGCCGACCCGATTCACGATTCCCGAAAATCGTCAATTCCCTACGATTTTTGGCTCATGAATTCACGAAAATCGTGAATTCGAAATTTTCGGGAATTCACGATTCCCGAAAATCGGGAATTTGATTTTCTGTCAGCGCGATCCCTGTTGTAGTTATTTCTTTAGTCAATTTTGGGAAGTAAGTCCATTTTTCTAAACTTGGATAATGGAGAAAATTATTTGGGGAAAATTTTTTTAAATTTCTATCTAAATTAATCATTGTCCACTGATATGCTCCTTTTTACTTGGGCCGAAATTTTGTTTTTTAATTTAACTATTTAAAATTAAAAATTTTCCATTTAAGATAAACCAAAACGTCGAATACACAAATCTTCACCAATTAATCCAACAAAATTAAAATCAAAAGCAAGACGTAAACTTCTTCAAGTGATTCCGGAAACACCCGAAAAGTCGCAAAATAAAGAAGCAGAAGATTCTTTTGAAGTTGTTAAACAAACACCTTTGAGTAAAATATCTTCAGGTTTTTTTGATTATTTTTAAATTCTTCTCAACCTCACCAAGATATACCTAATCCTATGGTGGACTAGGATATACGTCATTCCCCTAAAAAATACCCTCACGAAAAAATTGTGTGCGTCTTGCGACAATAAAAATAACATTCAAAAGAACGTGGGTTGAGATCTCGCGCGACCTTCTTTTCCGTTATATTTTCTGTTGCCAAGATACATGCGATTTTCATGGAAGCGATAACTCAAATTTAAGATATACCTCATTATAAGGTAATATTTTTCAGTTCTAAGGGTGCGTCTTAAATAATGTCTATAATCCTTTAATTTCAATTTGGAAAGACATTTTCATTTAAATTAATTTTTTTCTTTTAAAGAAAATACTTTATTAGCTTCAAAATTATCAGAATTGCTATTAAAAGAAGAATCTAGATTAGAAAAATCACAACAACGAAAAAGAAAATTGAATTTTTCAAAAGAAGAGGGAAATGAAAACAAAATAATAACTAATAGAGAAATCTTGGAGCAATGTATTAGAAATAAAAATTTGGGGGAAGATGAGGATTTGACAAAACCGAGTAGTTCAACAACTAATAAAAGGTTTTTTCAACTTATATTAGTGTTAGGGTGCAGGGAATGTTACTCGAAACATTCATTTTTGACCTTAAATTCGAAACCTGATCTGGAAGATAATCTAAACCCCCTTGAAGAAATAAGGCACTTTTTTCTCAGTCCGTAACATCCTTGTCAGGGATAGAGCTGCGCCGAAATTTTTTTGGTCTTCTGCTGGTTACGGATTGTCCCTACTACTAAATAATTTTCTCAATTTCCTTTGCTATTCATGTTCGACTGAAAAATTTTGGCGCACATTTTATTTTAGCCTCAAAAATCCGATTAAAAATACGCCCTTTTCTGACGGTGATTTGTCCCTCAACAAAAATTTTGAAAATAAAAAAAAATAAATTTTTTAATAATTTTTTTTATTTTTAAGAAAGCGTCATTTAACACCTTCAGAAATTAGTTTTACAAATAACCTTAAACAATTATCAATAGCTACTAAAAAACCTCGTCGTCGCCTATTTTCTTCACATTCATCTTCAAATAATTCTATTAGTTTTCCTGGGCAGAAAAATGATTAAATATAAAAAAATATATTTCTTATTTATTTTTCAATATTTTTATTCGTTTAGGGTAGTTCAAGAATTTTTTTCCAACTTGAAAAAAATTTATTTTGTTAGTTTTTTTAATCCATACCGATTTTTACTCAAAATTATAGGAAAAATCGATTATTTTATTTTAATTTCCCCAATACTAATAATTATTCTAACAAGAAAAAAATTAAAAAAAGATTTGAAAAATATTTAGAAACCTAAAATCGGATTTAAACGTGGTTTTTGAACTATCTTTTAGTTTTGGTGATAATAAAAAAAAGTATAAATTTATTTTTTTTTTCAATTAAAGGGTTGTGTAAAGCTACTCTATATTATTTTTAAAAACTTCTCATATTTAATAATTTTTTAAAAATTTTTTCAGATATTCTAATAAAAAAATTTTTTTAAAGAAAAAAATGTTTACAAAGCATCGTTTTCAAATTAAAAATAGTTCAAAACTTAAATATTCTGAGAGGTTTGGATTTTTTAAATTTTTTCTAAAAAATAATTTTTTAATTTTTCAGTAAATTGTTATTCCCCGAATTTATTTCCAATTGTTTCAATAAACAACAACTAGTAAAATTAAAAGTTCAATTTACTTATGGATCTAATGCCGTAATTTATTTATTAGAAAAGGAACCAATGATTTTTCAAGATGGTGCTGATAAAATAAATTTTTTCCCTTCAGGTTTGATTTTTTTTAATTTTTTGAGGAGTTTGACAAATTCTTTAGTTGTGAGAAAATTGAATAAAAAAATTGAAATCAAATTTCTTTTCGAGAGTTTCTTTCTGGTTTTCAATTGTTTTTTTTTTGAATTCAATAGGTGGTGGCTCTGTCAGTTATATTTTTTTCAAAGTTTATCCATGACAGCTTATTTGTGTATCTTTGATTTTTCATTTAAAGAAAACCAAAATAAAAATTTTAATTAAGTTTTGGATTCTTGGTTGTTTTTATGATTTTATTTTTTTAAATTTTTTGTTCTTTTCAAGTTTATTTTCTGTGGTCTTTTCCAACAATATTTCCAATTTTGTTTATTCAACACTCAACTTTTGGATTTTTAAAAAAAGGTGCTGATTTAATGATCCCCGGAATTGAATTAATTAATCAATTTCCGAAATTTGAAGAAAATTGTCCTGTTGGAATTTCTACAATTTGTAAAAATAAAGAAGGGAATGGATATACTATTTGTGGGCCTTTAGCTGTTGGAAAAGTTTTGTTTTCTTCTGATGAATTGAAAGAAAAAATTGAAACGGGACAAAAAGGAAAAGGTTTTTTAATTTTTGAAATTTTTTGAAAAAATTTTTTTGAGTTTTTAGACGTTCTAACTTCGAAAAAAAAATATTTTTATTTGTTATACTTTCTCTAAAATTATTTTTAAATACCTACATATGCTAAAGTGACCAAATTCCAATTTGTCTTTATTCTCTTAAAAAAATCTTTTTATTTCTTAGGTGTTGAAATTTTACACATTTTTGGCGATTTTCTTTGGTATATTTTTTACATATTTATTTCGGTCTTTTTTTCTTTTAAGTCTCACTAAAGTCCGAAGGTCTATATTTTTCAAAAACAATCCTTCTTTAATAAAAGAAGTTAATTAATTTTGCGGACTTTTTTTGAGAAATGAAGAAAAAGGGCCATTTTTTACTATAGTTAGTTTAATAAATACTAATAATTTTTCAAAGGGAATCTGGTTCAAGACGTTCATTTCCTCAATTTATGTCAGATTGTGTATATGCTGCTTTAAATCCACAAGCTTCTCAAAATGATGAAACTGATAATTTGGTTATTTATTTTTAATAAAAATAATTTTATAAAATTTGTTTGTTAAAAAGCAATATAACGGGGAATTAGTTAAGAAAAAACCCACTTCCAAGGGAAACTTTTTCTTTTAAGATTTTCCCCCGAAATGGGGGAAAATTGGGAAAAGGAGGGTCGAAAAGTGAAATTTTTGTCTAAAACCTTCAAAATTATAATTATTTTTAAGTATATGTCACTTTGGAATTTTATGGGAAAATCTATACTTAAAGAAGATGATCAATTAATAAATTTAAGCGCGGAAAATATATCTTCAAAATTAATGAATGAAGCAGAAGAATTGTTAAAAATTGAAGAAACTTCTTTATCTAGCGAAGAAATGGATAATTTGGTTTTTTTAATTTTTAAAAATTTTGGGGTATTGCATATTGGAAAACGGGAATGATGTCTGTCTATCGGCTGAACGTAGCTGGAATTTTTGTCCGCAATTTAAAAAAGTCCGCAAAAAATTGCGGATTTCCGCAAATCTAAAAATTTTCAAGAAAATTCAACAAATTTTGATTGTTACCAGTCTAATAAATATATAGGGGTATAAGAAAAAATAATAGAAAATTATCTCTTTTTTCGGATGAGTAAAAAATTTTTGAAAATCCGCATGATTTTTTCAGACTTCTTTAAAGATATTTCTTCAAATAATTTTTATGATAATTTTTTAATTAATTTATTTTGTTATTATTTTTCCCCCAGCTTTTTAATATTTTCTTTTCTGCAATAAAATATCAATTAACACCGGCAAGTAAATTTCCATTTGATGCTGGTCAATTTTATGCAAATTATATTATAAAAAATATACCGGTTGGGAAAAAATTGGAAATTAAAAGAACAAGGTTTTTTTCTATTTTTATTTTAAAAATTAATTTTTTTTAAATTTAGTTATAAAAAATTTACAACATTTTTAGAAGAAATTAATAATAATGAAAATGGATGGGTAGTTAAAGTTAAAACAATCAAAAGTATTAATTTTATTGAAAATGTAATTAAAATTTTATTTAATCTGATATGTTGTTGATATGGTGTATTGGTTAGGACTTCCGACTTTTAGTTATTGAGGGTGTGGGTTCGAGACCTATCGGTGGGAAAACCTTACTTTAATGTTTTCGCTCTCTCTCACTCACAAAATTTTTTTTAATGCCTCAAAATTTTTTAAATTTTTTAAAGATAAATTTTGATCACCCATATGTTCAAAATGCTTTACCATTTGATGAGGATTTTTCAAATTCTGATTTAAAACATTTACCTTCACAAACATCAATAAATATTTACGAACAAATGTTTTCATTAACAGAACAAGTTATGCCTATTTTTAGAAGTAGAGGGCATCGAAGAGGTGATTTGGTTAATATTCAAGAAATTCGCTCAATTCTTTTAGAATACGCAAAAGAAAAGGTTTGTGATTAATTATTCTTTAGTTGGTGGATCAAAATCCCTCTCCGGGCTGGTCATTTTTGGGAGTTTTGGACTTTTACTGGGACTAAAACTGGGGAACTCTAGCCTACTTCAATACATAAATCTCCAAATCACATGGCTTTCTCTGAGAAAATAATTAAGAGAATTAAAGTGAAATGTCCGCAAAATTATAGAAAAGTCCGCAAATTTAATCCGCAAAAATTTAAAATTAATTTTAGAATTTAATTTTAAATGATGGAAAAGACATTACTTTGGACGATGATACACTCCAAATGGTTGTAAAATATTTTTTGCCTGAAACATTTCCAGTAAAAATGCTTATACAAAAACTATGTGACGCTATGACAAAAGCTGTACTTGTAAAAACAGTTGGAGGAAGAGAATTAATTTATAGAGGAAAAGTGCCTAGTATTGAATTTAAGGTTAAATTTTCTAAAAATTTTAAAAATAATTAAAAACCTCAGTATAAGATACCCCCTTGGGGCAGAAAAATCATACCTTATAATGAGATGTTCATTAAATAGAGAGCAAAACCTCGCTATAAGAGACACCTCATATTAGGATACACAACTCAATTGAAGCTGTCTAGACAATATCTTCTATTCAAGAGACACCTCATTATAAGGTACCCTCTATTTAAGGAATACCTCATTATAAGAGACAATTTTTAAGCCCCAAGGGAGTTCTTATACCGAAGTTTTTTGCCATCTTTTAATCAAAAAAATTTTTAGATAGAAAAACGTAGCGGAAATAAAATTGTAACACTAGTTAATAACCTTGCTGCTTTTGGTATTGAAGCAAAAGATATTGCAAAAGAAATTAAAGGAACTGGAACGTCAATATTTCCAAATGTTTTAGGCTGTGAAGGACCACAATTGTTAATTCAAGGAAATGAGGTTTTTTAAATTTTTTTACTTTTAGAAAGTTTTAAAGGGGATTATTCTTTTTTTCGTTATTCATTTACAAAAATTAGTCTAAAAAACTTTTTGGTTGAATGAATCTTCTTAGGCTTGCTTTCATAAAATTATTTTCAGTTTGAGAAAAATTGGGTCGGGTTTTCAGATCAAAAATTCAAAGTATCGGGTAGCTCAACCATTCCATGATGTCGAGTTACCCGACCATTGGTTCTATAGAAGTTTATGCGTCCCGAAAATAATAGAAAACAATTCCCTTCCAAAAATCATTTCTTTTTAAAAAATTTAATTTTAAAGGTAAACGAAGTTACTAGACTGCTTGTCGATATGGGAATTACCAAGAAATTTATTAAAGGAATTGATTTGGGCGTTAAAGAGAAGAAGAAAAAATAAAAACAGAATTTTATTGATTTTTTTGGTATAATTAAAAATTTTTGCAAAAATGATAAAGATAATATTCGGGTAGTTTTGATATTTTTAATAAAAAAAGAAACAATTTTAAATATAATTCAAAATATCTATAATATGAAAAAGGAATTTTTAACGTAGGAGAAAAATTAAGGAAAAAAATAAATTTATTAATATTTTGCGGACTCTGCAAAAAAAGTCCGTAAAAAAAGATGCAAAAAAACTTAAAAAAATAAAGCATTATTTGAAGGGACAAAAATAAATCCTTTTTAAAGAAAATTGAAAAAAATTTAAAAGAAAATTTTTTAGAAAAAATTGCAATGTCATTTTGGGCATAAGGATGGATAAAAATGTAAAAAAAAACAAAATGAAGAAAAAACCTCAAAATTCAAGGGTTGTCATTTAAATTTAAAACAATTGATTTTTTTGAGTTATCATCATCAGCACATTGTTCATTAACGACAATCTAAAAAATAAAAAAAATTGACTTTTGCGGACAAAAATTTTTTCGGACAAAGTTTGCAGATTTTTCGAACAATTAATTTTTTTCAAGATTTGAAGGAAATTTTTAGAAGAATTTTAATTTTAAAAATGTAAAAAATCCGCAAAATTTTGTCCGCAAAAATTATTGCGGACAATTTTTATCCGCAAAAACTTTTCAAAAATAATTTTAAAAAACACAAAACTAACGGTAATTTTCTTTGGTGGCGAGTCATTACAAGATGTTGTAGAATTATTATTTTGTGTAGATGAATGTTTTCTACGTCTATTACCAACAAAAATTCCTTCCTCCTCCTCCCCATTACCTCCATTTTGTTGTTTATTTATTGGAAAAGAATTTCTATAAGAATTTGTTTGTTGTCCATTAAAAGAAGAATTTAATGCAGACATTGATGTTGAACCACCAGTTAATATACGTAACCAATTTGGTTCGTTTCCAATAGATAAAAGTATACGTTCAAAACGATGGGAAGATGATGAACCAGACAACAATTGTTTTTGTTTTTTATGTCTACAAAAATTTAGAGAAATTTTTGGGTTGTATTTAAAAGAGATTTGCAAAGAAAACATTTACGGGGATTAACACAAAAACTTTCAAATGAGTAAAACGAGAAAAATTAAAAATAAAAAAGGGTCATGTTTCATAAGTCAGATGTCGGCAAGAAATTCCAAAAGGTATTGGAAATAGAAAATTACAAAAATGTCGAGGGAATAGGATTTCTAACCGCTGCTAACAATAAAACATTTTTTGACGACAAAATGTATTAGGGATGGGACTCCAACCGCGATTTTTTCATCTCGAAACCCAACCCAAAGAAAGATTTAAAGATCTAACCCGATAATTGTGTATAACCTCAACCTTTGGATTTAGTAAGTGTCCTCAAATGCCCTCTTCCCAAAATTTTCCTTTAATTAAAAAAAACAAACCTTTCGTGTATATTTAATATCAACATATCAATAACAAATTTTTCATACAAATAAGAAAGCACAGAACTTAACAAGGCCAAAGTTAGAATAAATAAACGATCTTCAATATATGGAATTGGGTCTTTAAAAGAGAAAAGTATTTAAAAAAAAAATAAAAAATTAAACCAAATTCTAGCCATTCAATAATAATTTGAGGTGGTTCTATACAAATAATTAGAGAACATATTCCAACAGCAAAAAGAGATAGGCACAAAGGTTTGTTACTTTAAAAGAAGAAAAAATTTTTTTGAAAAAATTTGTCCGCAAAATTCTTGCGGACAAAATTAAAAATTTTTTTTTGAATTTTTCAAAAATTTTCAAAAAAAAATTTTTTTAATTTTCAAAACAAACCTAAAAATAGCTCTTCTATAAGGAAATCCTTTACTATAAATAATTGCTAAAGTAATATATTGAAACATTGAGACACAAAATACAGCTGTCCCTTGCATTGAACGTCTATCATCTGGTTCTGGTCCAGCTGGGGTTGCATAAGGGATAAACCTTTAAATTTTTTATTTAAAATTTTTTTTCAAATCCGCAAGTTTTTTAAATAAATTTTTAAAAATGTTTTAAACGACGGCTATTTTGATGTGAATTTTATTTATATATTTTAAAAAAATTTACAAACCATGGTTGCATACTTGTATAAATAAAAGTAAAAACCTTTAAAAATGTTTTTTTTTCAAATTAAAAAAAATTTTTATTTACTTGAAAAAAAGATATAATTGTTAATTGCCCAATAACAGAAAATATAGAAGCTAACGATAATAGTCGAGTTGGTGGAGGTATTTTTGCTAAACGTTCACAAGCTGGAGTGTAACCAAAAAAGAGAGAAACAAGTGTTACAAGTGCCAAGTCAATATAAAGGAACTTGAAAGAAAGAAAAATTAATCAAATCAAAGCCCATTAAAAGATAACCCCGTTAGACTAAAAAAATTCGGAACGCTTCGAAATACCAGAACCCCAAAACCCTTCAACGGCATTTACTTTGGAATTTCGGCGGTTTTTTGGGGGTTTGGTATTTTGAAGTTTTGGTATTATCCAATTTTGTATTATGAAAACATACCGAAACCTAATCTTAAATGGGAAGCATTACTTATGTTAGGAGCTCCCCACATAATAGGCAACTCTTTTTAACAATCGAACGTTAAGCATAGGTGGAGCTAGTATTGGGAGGTATCTTATAAAGAATACATTAATGTGAAAAACCTGTAAATCAGTCAAATTAGTATTTAACCAATAAAGCTGCATTATTGTAACAAATTGTGTCAAAGAATATCCAGCCATATATTTAAAAACTCCAAATGAAGTAACCAAAGCTGCCCTTCCTTCGCGAATTACAGTTGGAACACAACGAATATCTGGTGTTTTAGAAGTGAAGGGAGCCGCAATTGAGGCTTCCGCTTCGGATAAAGAAATTCCTGCATGAGCAGCCTAAAAAATTTATTATTAAAAAATCTTTTTTTAAGTTAATAAAAGTGTGGAAATACTAAAGAATTTTTTGCGGACTTTTTCAGTTTTGCGGATTTTCTATTCCATAACTTTCTTCCGGAGATTCTTCCCTCTCTATTTCCGAGGAAAAGATTAAAAATAGAAAGACAAATTTACTTTTAAAGCAGCACAATCATTAGCACCATCTCCACACATTGCCACTGTATATCCAACATCTTGAAGTTGATTAACCAACTTTAAAAAAAAAGAATTAATTTGGTCTTAAAAATAATTAAAGTTAACCAATTGTTTTTGATCAGGTGACATTCTTGCATAAACATCACAAACACAAATTAATTGCTCCAATATCTCTGGATATTCTTCACATATAACACCTAGAAAATTAAAATTTTTAATTTGAAAAAATTTTTAGGGAAATTTTTTCTTTTGAGAGAGCCTAGTAAAAAAAACGAAAAAACAAACTTAGAGTTGGCCCAGAAATTGCCAAATGATATGAAGATTCTGCACTTTTTGCTGGTTGTTGATTTTGTTCATAACAACAAGAGGTGTCTTCTTCAAGTTCCAACTTTTTAAAAAATTTTTTAATTAAAAAATTTTTTCAAAAAATTCACTCACAACTTCATCAGAAGAACTAACAGATTGTTTTAATACTAAATGTGTTCTTCCATCTCTACATTTTGTATCTCCAGCTTCCAATAAAAAAGATCTTTTATTTGGGCGTATAATTCCACATTCACGTGCTACACTCATTGCTTGAAAAAAATTTTTGGAAATTTATTAAAAAATATTTAAAATTACCAGTAAGTATATTATCTCCAGTAATCATTATTGTTCGAATATTTGCTCTAAAATTAAAAAAAAATTTTCTTTTCATATAAATTATTTATTAACTAGGGAGAGAAAAAAGAAAATTTCCTATAAAAATGCCGAAAAAAAATTTCCTCTAATTGCAAAAATACCAACCTATTTAATTGATTAATAACTCCAATAGTTTGCGGCTTCAATCTATTCTCCATAACAATTAATCCCAACATAACCAAATCACATTCCAAATGTTCACGTTTAGCTTTGTGTGCTTTTACATAATTTAAATTAAGGCGACGAGAAGCAACGGCAATTAAACGATAACCACTTTAAAAAATAATTATTAAAAAATTAAAAATAATTTTTAAATATCCTTTTAGGGGTTTAAACACTTATAATAGAGTATACTAAATAAGGGTGTAGTTTAAAAAATATCTTCAAAAACGTTCTACGAAGGTAAGAATGCTTAACCAACACCCAAGGATCAGACAAAACTTTAAAAAAAGTAAGAATTTCAGGGGGCATCTAAAAATGAGGTTTCGACTTAAATTCATTTGATTAAATAAAAATAAAAGAAAAAAACAAAACTGTTGAGCATAATTATCAACAAAAGATTGATATCCATAAGGCAACGTTTCTGGAAGGCATAAAGAAGCTATTTTTTCTGGAGCACCTTTGCAATACAAATGATGGATATGTGATTCATCACTTAAATTGTGTACAAGAACAGACATTCTTTGAAGATGAGAACTTAAAAAATAATTTTTATGTTTTTTCAAAATAAAATTTTGAGGAGGTTCCTGCCCAATTAGTTCACTCCCTATTTAAAAAAATTTTTTTTCCCTTTCTGCCTAAAAATATGTTTGATTCCTACTTAAAATGTTTTATTAAATAATTAAACTCGTTAACAAACCTAAAAGTAAATTGACGAATCACAGCAAGTTCAACTTCAGATTCCACAGAAGAATGTAATGGAGGTGAACGAATAACTGTTGGCTGGAGAGAAAATTTTCTAAATTTAAAAAAAATTAAAAAATAAACCTGTAAAATATCAAATTGTGCAGTTTCATCCCCAATCCTTTCTGACGCTTCATCCATAATCCAACCAGTCTTACGAAATAAAACCAAATCAAGAGGGTCACCATTTAATACTTTATCAATTCTAAAAATCATAAAAAAAATAATTTTCTAAAGTTAACAAATATTTATAGTACAGTTGGACTTTGTTATAAGGTCAACGTTAGCTACCAGACAGGGACTATCAGATCTGCTACAACAATCTTTATCAGATGTAAGTTACCGGGCACAACAACTTTAGCGACTTTTCTCCTTCATCCTTACTATAAGATATAACCAAAATTGGGTGCTCCAGAATTTTATATATCCAAAGATGTATTTTAAGTGAGGTTCGAGTGTATAAAAAATAATTAAAATCTTTTACCGTGTTAAACTATGACATGTAGCTACAGCTTTAAGTAATTCACCATTTTCTGGCAATTCGTCAGTACAAAAATCGTGTAGTTCATTGCCAAATTCAGGCAATTCTTTACGTGGAAATATTGCTCGAAAACAATTAAAATCGAGGCCATCCTCAGTAAGTGTGCCGGTTTTGTCAAAACATACCTTTTTAAAAAAAATTTTTTAGAGATGACAAATTTACCGCAATGTTAAAAATTATTGCAAAGGGGAATTTCTTCCCGTCTAGAAAAAGTCTTACAGCTTCCTTCTGGGGGCTGAAAAGAGCGTTATCGAAAGGATTCATGCCTTGCGCTAAGGATGCATGCTCTTATGTTAGTTAAACTAAACCAGGGTTCAATTTAAAAAGAATATTTTAAAGATAAATTCACCGTATTAATAGCTCCACAAGTGTTTATAGTAGACGGCGAAATACAAAAAATTTGTTTTGCACGTAAACGCATTTGCGCAGCAAATATACCAATACTCATTGCAGCTAAAATAATATTTCATTTACTATAGTTCAAAAATTAAAAAAAACCTGGAAGTGCTGGAGGAACAACAATTGTAATTATATCCAATGAACGAATTATTATTTTCCAGGCAGAAGATCCACGAGAAATCATTACCAAAATAGTATAAAGAAAGCCTAGCCCAGCAATACAAGCAAGAAATCCAACAAATTTAAATAAATCCTTTTAAAAAAGCAAAAATAAATTTAAAAAATAAAAAAAAATTTTCACTTTTGTAAAACGAAAATCAACAGGTTTTGGATACATTATTGAACGAACAAGTTGGCCTTTTAAGGTTGAATAGGCTGTTCGAAGAACAACTGCTTGGACATGTTTTCCAGGATAATAACGAGTCTGAAATTTAAGAAAATTAAATTAGCTGGCTTGGCCAATTTCCAAAAAATAATTCTTAGATTTTAGATTTTTCCTTAACTATAGATTCGAATTTAAAAAAGAAAACAAAAAACCTGCAAAACTTGAGTTCCACAATATAAAATATGTTTAGAATGTTCTTTAAATGAAAATATTTGTGTTTCACCATGTTCTTCATCAGTTTCTGGCATTGCAACTTTTGTTATAGGCATAGATTCACCGGTTAACATTGCCTCATTTACTTAGAATTTAAATTAAAAAAAAATATTTTTAAAAAATACCAATAACAGTTCCAGTCATTAAAACAGCATCACATTGAAGAATACAACCACGAGGCGGAATTAATAGAATATCACCATGAACCAACTATAAAATAAATTTAAAAATTTTAAAAAAGTAAAATTATTGTAAAAGGAATCGAATTTTAGAAATTTATATTAGGGGAAGAAAAAAAAATAAGAAAGAGATGGAAGGGGGCTATCAGCAATAGCACATCGGGTGGTTTTTTGTATTTGTGGATTGCGGTAGTGAACATTAAAACAAATTCTTTTCACGATTACTGCCCGTCCATGTAGTCAACCCAAAATCCTGCTGGTTTTTATTTAGACCCAAAGCAGAAACACGACTCAAAGAAATACACTCAAAACCCGCCCATCTTATTCCTAGTATTTATAAAAAAACGACAAGAAAAATTTAAATCAACAAAATCATTTACATTAGCACTAGAAATATCTTCTACTTTACCACCATTCCGTAATACTTGTACTTGATCGTCTGTGTGTACCATACTTCTAAAAAAATAATTTTAGAAAAGCTTAGAAACTCAAAAAAAACCTCAATTTTCTTTCCTGTTTACGTATTTGATAAACATCCAAACCTATTGACATTACAGACATTGCAACAATTATAGACGCAAAATATGCATAATTATCCATATACCAAACAGTTACACTTTAAATTAAAATTATAAATAGAAAAAGAAAATCTTTTAAGAAACCTAAAAACTTGAAAAATATAAAATGGAGTAATTGCTTCTTTAAAAAGTAAAACAACAAGGGGTTTGACTTTAACTTCTATTAGATTCTTTCCATATGTGAATAATCTAAAAATAAATAAAAATTTGGAATTACTACAGACTTAGAAAATTTTCATCTAAGAGGCTCTTATGTAATAAAATTGCCAATTTCAACCCGCTCATTTCCATTCGGTTAACCTGAAGGGTTTACCCAAATCGACAACAAAATTTGTCAGCATCTTGTAAAATCCCTAAAGCTTTACAAGAATGCTTACATGTAAATATATAATTGTCAATTTCAGCAAATTATTCGGTCAAACGAAAAAAAGTTTAGTTCAAAATCGACAATTCTATTTAAAAATCTTAACAAAAAATAATAACGAAGAAAAATTTCCAAACCTTTGTTCAACAGAATTATCAGCTAAACCAGTTTGTGAACTAACACAATGATGAAAATAATTGACAGGCAACTTAAAAATTAATTTAAAAAAATTTTAAAAATAAAAGAAAACCTCAGATTCCAATTGGGAAATTGTAACAAAACAATTCTTTTGTGGATACCAAAAATATTTTAATTTTCGATAAGTAAAGAAACGAAGTTTGTCTAATTGATACATTTGTCCATTTCCTTTAGGTAAAATAAATCCTCCATTTTTGCAATTGTTGTTAATTATTTTGATTGGACGAAAAGCAATATTTAAATGATCATCCCTTCAAAAAAAATTTTTTTGAAAAAATTTATAAATTTTAAAATTTACTTGACTAAAATATGATCACAATTAGCTAGAGATGTTTTACGAGCCGTGAACCAAACAAACCATTCAGGGTACCAATGCAATACAAGTCGAAAAATACCAACTGTAGAAATTGTGAGAAGCCACATGCCAAACTAGAAAATTTTAAAAAGTATTTTTGAGAAAATATGATCCACATTTGATATTTCACGGCTAGGGAAAATTTTTTTTAATAAAGTAGTGATGGGACCTCAGAAACATGATAGACAAAACCCCGGACGTTTTTCGACACAAAATCCGATTAGAAGAAATTTCTGATACTCCGATCCTAAACCCAACCCACTTTTTTTCTCACTCAGTCTCATCTCTGATATGAAAAAATTAGATAATCCGTAAATGATTCAAAGTTTGCTTTGTTGGAAAATTAGCCTAACATCTTACCCAAACTAATTTCTATTATTTTTCCTTCAAAAACCCCCATTAAAAACCCTGATAAAAAATTCACAAAAAATTTTTTCTTACAGTTCTAGCTAATGAACGTTGATAACCAAAAATATTTAAAGTTTCATCTTGTAATTCAATTTCAGCATGATGTGGTTGTTGTTGTTCACCACCATCCAAATTATTATTATTTTCATCATTTCCTTCTTCCATTTCAATAATATTTTGTGGAATATTTGGGACAGAATTTCGAATAAAATAATGGGCTGTTTTGGATAATTTGTCAGCATTTATATGTTCTTGACGAAGATTTTCTTCGTTATCAAAAGGTAAAGATTGAGAAGAACTGCCAACAGCCATTGAATTATAAAGCCGAGAAGAGGGTTGATTAAATGTGGATTCTTAAGAAAAAGATTTTTATAGTATATTAAAGATTTTTTCTTATTTTAGGGAGGTTTTCGAGTGAGGTTGTGGAAATGCTACATAAGGCAGTTCCACAAGGAGTCGACTCACCCAGCTCCCGAGAGAAACCTAATGGCATGCTTAGAATCAAAATTTCACATCGAGTGTGCTATAACATCCAAAATTCAACAGCCAAAATTATTCAGGTTTAGATCGTAGGTGAAATTTTACAAATATTTAAACGTTACCCACGATTTTAGTCTTAATCCAAATATCTTAGTATTGTCTTATCAATAATTATTTTTATTTTAAAAAAAGAGAACCTTCTTCAGCAGCAAGAAGCAAAGGAGTTGATTCAGAAGATTCACGTCTCGATACTATTATGTTGCCAGTTAATGGGGAATCGGGCTCGTCGTCCCCGGCTTGCGATTTTATTCCAAGTTTACGAAAAATTGTGAAAGACGTTTGATGGGACTGAAAAATACTTATTAAAGAGAAGTAATACTTATTAAAGAGAATACTTATTAAAGAGAGTGTGGGAGTCAATTCGAGTTCGTCAAACTCATGTCCATCGACTCATTAGAAAAATTAGAAAAAATGGGTTCTGTTAACAGTTGAGAGCACTGTCGGTAATAGTTTGGAATTCGCCCCCCCCCCCTTTCTTTCCTTTCTATTTTTTCTTAGTTTTTTCTCATTTTATGGCAAATTATATATCATTCGAAAGAGCTCTTCGAGCTAAGTCGAGTGAGATTAAAATCGATGAAATCTGACATAAGTGAACAAAGTTGTGACCATTTATTTTATCCACTTCCATTGGCACAAAAAGTTTACCCAAATAGGATTGAGCTTCATAATTTTGGTAAGAATGATCAGATCTAGCCAATCATGGTATCATTCGACCGAGCTCGTAGAGAGCTTTCGAATAATATATGATAAATTATGTATCAAACAAAAAAGCTCGAAATGGTCAGGGAAACGGTGAAAAAAGGGGGGGGGGAATTCCAAACTATTACCGCACTGTCTAGCAGAGAAAATTATGTAAGCTTAAGGTCCCCGTTTTCATCGGCCAAACTTTCTGATACGGCCTCCGAGCCCCCGGCCAAGTATCAACTACCCCAATTCAACTTAATTTTAAATAATAGAAAAATAAACCTGAATTTATAACTCTAAACTCTGTCCCTTTCAAGAAAGTCACACAAAAATTTAAATAAAAAATCAAAAAAGAATTGTTTAAAAGTTGTGCCCTGTTAGCCAATCGAAGACTTGTTTATTGCACCTTGAAGCAAAAGTTCAAGTTGAGACATTAGTTGTGATTGGTTTATTACATATAAATTTATAAAACATTTTATATTTATATAAAAAAAATCTAAAATTAAAGAAAAAGATTTTAGAAAAAAATTTCAAATTTGCGGACAAAAAATTTTGTCCGCAAATTTTTTGCGGACAAATTTTGCGGACCTTTTTTTAACAAAGTTTATCACTTAGGTTTGTGAAAATCTTTGACATTTAAAATTTTCAAAAAAAAATTAATAAATATTATAAAGAAAATAGGAGAGGTTTTTAAACCCTCTAATAGTATAAGATCAACTGCTTATAAGCCCCTAAAAATGAAAAAAAAAATTTAAAAAATATTCTTTTAATCTACATATGATTGTCATCATCACACGCTTTTTTTCTATTAGAGAGCAAATAAAAAATAAATTAAAAAAAATATAAATTTTTCGAATAAATTACCAACAAGTTTAAAAAAAATTTTTTTTCTAGTTTATCTTAATAGGGGGAACTTTAAATAAAAGAGAAAAGACATTAAAATAACACAAATGATTACATGTATCACATATAGTTTAAAATAATGTATAAAATAAAAATAAAAATACATAGTAAAATAAAAACCAATAATCAAAATGTAAAGACTCTCTCCATAAAATAATAACCCTTATCTGATTTTTGTTGAAAAAAAAAATAAAAAAATTTATCGAACAGAATAATTGAGTCTCAAAAAGGGGTGACATTTGAGTCTAGACCAGTTTTCTTATAATTCGAGAGGATTTGAATATAGGATTTTTAAAAATCAATAATTTTAAATAAAGCCTAAAATTAATTCAAAAAATAATATTTAACTGGAATCTTCTCGATAATACGTCACCCTCAAAAACAAGTCCAGCGACGTGTTAACGGGAATGAATCAGACTAAATCAGACACAAAAAATGGATTGAGGTTTGACGTATGAACGAATTTCGTGTTAATAGCAAATCGTATTATCAAGATTTGATTGTACAAGTAATTCAAATAAATTTTTGGCACGTGACAGACAAATAAAAAAAAAAGAAAGTTTAATTTTGGGTAAATAAAGAAAGTAACAAAAAAGAAATTTTAAAAAGAAAAAAAATTTTTTTAACGAAAGGGAGCCACTTGAGAAAATGTTTAAATATTTAAATATGTCCTAGTTTAAATAAGAAAAAAAATTAACAAAAAAAAATTTATTAAAAAAAATTTTTTTTAATTAAACAAATATTGAATAGATAAAAATACTTTTCAGTTTTTTAATCTGATTTGGCAATTAGAGTAAAACAAACAAAAAAAAATAAAATTGAAAAAAAAAGAAAAAATCTAAAGAAAATGAATTTTAAACCCTAGAGATCAACTACTCTTTAAATCAATACTAGTAATTCGCCTATATTTGATGAAAAGGGATTTTAGAGGTCTGATTTGTTTAAAAAAGTTCGCCCAGTCAACTACACTGTCCGCACGAAAATTTTTTTCAAAATGGTCAGTACAAAAAATGGTCAAAAAATTTTTCCCATAATTAAATTTATTAACTACTGACCATTTTTAAATTGACCATTTATACAGAAACCAAAATAATTTTTAAGTGGACCAAAAAGGTCAACCAGTCATTTCCTTTTCC
Source organism: Meloidogyne luci (assembly GCA_902706615.1). NCBI lineage: Eukaryota > Metazoa > Nematoda > Chromadorea > Rhabditida > Meloidogynidae > Meloidogyne > Meloidogyne luci. The sequence goes on along the minus strand of CACSLI010000273.1, from coordinate 113,282 downwards.
AATTAAGGTAAAAAGAATGACCACCAATTCCCCCTGTTTTCTTTCTTTTCTTTTTTCTAATTTTCCTCCTCTTTTTTTTCTCGTCAGTCAAAGTACACCGCAAAGGTATATGTTGTACATACATATTTATTGTTATATGAAAGAAAAAAACAGAAAAGACAATAAGAAAAACAAACAAAAACACAATTTATTGGGTGTACATATTCTGATTATTTCCTTATTAAAATGGACAGTTCACCAAACGGACAATTCACTGTCAAATTACTGACTGACAATTCTCCAAACGGACAATTCACTGTCAAATTACTGACGGACAATTCACCAAACGGACAATTCACCGATTTTTGCTGCCTTGCAGAAGACCCCCCAATCTTCTGATACTCACGAGCCAAGACTCATCATTTGGTGTCTGAAGATTCTAACAAAGCCGTTATTTTATGTCAGACATCGGACTAACAATTCTGTTAAAATTTCCCTCTAAAATTTTAAAAAAACCTTCCAATCCCTACCAAATACTCAAATGCCCCCTTCTAACGAAAGAGAGGGAGGGCGTTCATATTTTTTCTTTTTCTAATTTTTCTTCTTTTTATAACTTCCTCATTTTTCCTCCAAATAAAATCGATGTTTTTATTTTCTACAAGGGCAGACAACAACAAAAAGACCAAAACACTTTTTCTTTTTTCAAAGGAAAAATGACCAAAAGAAAAAAATGCCAAAAATAAAAGGAAGAAAATTTTTTTTTAATTTTTAATTTGGCTGCCAATTTTCTTTTTTTTCGGCTATTTTATAAGACCCTTCTATTTTCTGTGGCTAGATGAAAAAAAAATTTTCTCAAAATTTTCCCAGAAATACCCTTTAAAATTCATTTTTCTTCTCTAGAAATAATTCTCTAGAAATAATTTTTCTTTTTCTCTCAAATTCCAACACTATTTTTTCTTTCTCTAACATATTTCTTTTATTATCTCTTTTATTTCCAAATTAAATTTCACAAAAAATTCTTTATTTGTCCGAAATGAAATTGATATTTTTTTTATTTTTTTAAAGCTTTTGACCATTACAAGAACACAAAGACCACCCACAAAATCCACACATAGACTGCTAAAACCAACGAATAAAAAAAATTAACAGAAGCTTTCAACGAAAAATTACCGTATTCGGGAAAGGGTTGTTTGAGTCTAGAATATTTTAAAGTTTATTGACCTACCAATTAATTGGTCTAGAAAATATTTTTTGAATATTCTGAACTTGACAGAGGAAAATACGAATGGAGGAACTGAAAAAATTTTCGAAATTTCGTCTTCGAGATTCGAAATTTCGTTTGTCTAGAATAGACACCCCCCAATTTACAGCTAAATTATGTTTATGCTGTGGAAAAATTTAATTGGATAGGGGAGATGGAATAAAAACATTTATAGGAGACCACAAACACAAAAGAACAACAGATTTCCACCCTCCTAATTATTGTCCATCAAAAATGGATTTTCTTCAGTACCAGTACCTAATCGTACATAACATTATTCCAACCCCCAAAGGAAGAGAGTTACCTTTATTCCTTCATATCTTCCCTTAAAACTTTTTTTATCATTTTCTCTTTTATTTTTTAAACACACATGTCTGGTCCCCCTTAAAGTTTTGTATTTTAATTTTATTTTTAATCTTTAAAAAATTATTTTTCTTCCATCAACACATTTTTTCCTCTTTACCCTTTTATTTTCTTTTTAATTCCAACTAATTGCTTATTTACGCAATAAAAAATTAAAAAAAAATTTTTTAATCTTTTTGGCCTTTTAACATAATTTTTTTGAGTGGTTCTTAGAAAAATATTTTAAAAAATAATAAAAAAATATTAGTAATTTAAAAACAAAATTTTTCAAAAATTTTTTTTATTTGACTAAGCCTCCGCTTAGTCATCTTGTTATTTTTCCCTTTCTGACCATTTTGAACCCTGACTAGTTTGAAATTTTTTAAAATTTTCAATTTTTCTTTTTCCTATTGAGCCTCCATTTACCTTATTTCTTCTAATAGAAGCACGATCTCCAATAGAAGCACAGTCTCGAATAGAAGCACACTCTATGAGATTTTTTGTCCTTCTGACCATTTTGAACCTTTGACCATTTTACAAATTAATTACATTTTTCTTCGTTATTGAGGTGACGCGACCGTTATATATTTTTTAATATTTTTAATTCTTTTTTCGGTTTTCTTTTTTTAATTTTTTTCCTTTTTAGACAAAACTGTGTGTGTGTGAATTCCTTCCAAATTTATTAGATCGATCTAAAACGGCGACGCGATATTTGCGGCATTGCTACTGTAAATAAAAGTCTTGGAAATTTATTTTAAAAGGAAGAAATTAAATAAAGAGTTAGTCTTAAAGAATGATTGAACTGAGGAGAGGATTTTAAATTTTGTTGAAAAAATTTTTTTGGGGGGCCAAGTAGGACCCCCACTCCCTCCAAAATAGTCTCCTCTACTTAACTACCGTTCCCTAACCTATTTAAATTTAATTAAAAAAATTTAATTTTTAATCAATAAATGATAAAAAAAATTATTGGCTTTTCCCCTCTCGCGCATTCATTTTTCTATTCGATTTTTTCTCTCCATCGATTTGAGGTCATTTCTAACTAGACACATCTTTCCTTCCTCCTTCATTTACCCTTAACTTTTCCCAACCTTTTTTCTGTTTTATTAAAGGTTATGGAATATTTAATTTGAACAAAACATTAAAACAAACTTAAAAAACAAAAACAAAGCAAACAAACTTAAAAACATCTAAAACAACTTAAATAAACCTGAAAACAAACAAACTTGAAAATAAACTTGAAATGAACTTACTTAAAACAAACTTAAAAACATAGAAAACCTGAATAAACGTTTTAAACAAACATTAAAACAAACAAACTTAAAAATAAACCTGAAAATAAACTTAAAAACATGTGTAGAATTAAAACATTTTTAAACATTTAAAACAAACTTTAAAATAAACTTGAAAAACAAACTTGATAATATTAATTAAATAAACTTGAATATTAATTTATTTTTGCATGTTTCTTTAATTTTTTTTTGCAAATTATTCTTACAAAAATAAAAAAAAATTTTTTTAATTAGAAAAATTAATTTTTCTCAATTAATCTTCTGATTTTTAATTATTTAAATTTTGCTTTTTATAATTAAAAAAATATTAAAAGCCAAAAATGACTCAACAAAGAGAAAAAACATTTTTAATTCACACCTTTATTATCTTCCCCCAACTTTTCTTTAATTAAAGCTATAATTTTTAATTTTTAATTTATAGTTATTATTTTGCAACAAAACATACATATAATTATTTAAATAACCTACGTTTTGTTAATAAAAACTTGAATTTATTCCCAAGTTTATTTTCAGGTTTATTTATTTAACAAAAACTTGAAAACATTCTAAAACTTGAAAACTTGTTTTAAATAAACTTGGCCGAACAAGTTTATAAAAAAGTTTATTTTCTTTTTCTTTTTATGTTTAATTTCAAGTTTTTTATTAATACCTCAAACTATATTAAATTAATCAATAAAATTTGCAGCTGCTTAAAAAGGTAAAGCAAAACCTAAAATGGAAAAAGTTTTAAACGTGTCTATTTTGGTTTCTCTCTTTTTTTAATTCTGATTATTTAATTAAATTAATTTTTGCAACTATTATCCGCAAAAAATTTTCAAAAAAATTAACCCCAAACAATTCTTATTTTATAATTATAAGATCAATAGTAGATAATTTGCGGATAATAGTTGCGGACTTTTGTGTTTTGCATAAAACTTGAAAAATAAATAATTAAACTTGAATTTAAAATAAACTTGGATATAAAACTTGAATTTTTTTGTAAAACTTGGAAACTAGAAAATAAACTTGAATTTAAACTTGATACCCTATAATTTAATTTTAAATTTATTTTCTCCTCTAGACTTTTTAAATTAAAAATTTTTTCGATATTAATTCTTTCTTTTTTATAATTCTCACAATATTATCAAATTCTTTCCTTGTTTTTAATTTTCTTTAATCTTTACTTTTTTTAAATGTAATCCTTTACGCGTTACGGCTTAAATTCTCGTTGCAAACTTTTAAAGTGTATATTGGCAACAGATATAATAAATGGAAATTTTATTTTAATATTTTACCCTTACATACTATAAAATAATGCAAAAACCATTTTCTTGCTTCATACAATTTTTAAATACTAAAAATAATTTGTTTCAAGTTTTAATTACAAATTTAATTAAACTTGAAGCATTTTCTCAAGTATTATTTATTTTCGAGTTGCTTCAAGTTTTATTAATTCCCATCAAGTTTGTAAAAATATCAAGTTTGTAAAACTTATCCAAGTTTTAATTTCTTTTATTTTTAAGTTTGTAAAACAAAAATGTTTCAAGTTTTGAAGAAACTTGAAACATTAAATATTTTCTCTTTCTCTCTCTCTAGCTCTTTTTGTACCTGAGTTGAGAAGTGGCCTAGAAAAAAATTTTTTTGAAAATTTAAATTTTTTTTCTTCAGAATAAACTATATAATTTTTTTTTCAGAATATAATTTTCTGAAAATATTTTTTTCTAGCCTTTCATTTAAACTCACACCTTTCTTTCTCTAACACACTCACATACATTTCTTTCCCCAACTTCACTCACCTCTTCACCTTCTTCCTCATTGCTGCCACGAGAATATAAATTTTTATTTTACATATTTTATTATAAGAAAATTTAAATATAAAAAATCGTCTAGAAAATAAAGAATAAAAAAATTTTTTTTTAAATTTTATTTTTAATTTTATCATTTAATTTCCCTCAATCAGTACCCTTCAGTTATCCCCCACTTTTCCTCAATTACCATTTTATTTTTTTTAATTTTTATTTTCTCAAAATCCATTTTAATTAATCTGTCTGTCCCTTTTAATCCGTAAAATTAATCAACTTTTTTGGTGGTTACATTTGTGTGTGTAATTAATTATATATCCAATTTCCGGTAATTTTAAATCTCTGTCTCCCTGTCGTTACTAAAACTACAAAAAAATTTTTTTTAATTTTCCTTCTGAAAGGATTAAATACAAACTCTTAAGAATACTTTAAAATTAAAATTAAAGTATTTTGTAAAAAAATCTTTAATTAATAAGCTTTTAAATCTACAACCCTCTCTCTAGGTGGTGCGTGCTTGTAGCCTCCCCCATTCAAATTATTAGAGGCGATAATAAAAAATTATTATTGGGCTTCCAATTAAATTATAAAAATAAATTAATTTAATATTTCTTTAACTAAAAAGTTTTCTTCCAATAAATAAATAAAAAAAAATAAAAATTAAATAAAATATGTTCGTGTTTATTGAACGCTTTCTCACTGCGCATACTCTAAGAAATAAAAAACAAAAAAAAAGGCAAGAATTATGAAGCATACAATTTTTGTAAAAATACTAGCCAATTAATTTATAATTTAAGTTGGGTAATAATTAAAAAAAATTTTTTTTTAATTTTTTTAAAGAAATTGTGTGTGGATTTGTATCTTAAAGTACGTCAAGTTTTACGTAATTTTCCTTTACTTTTATTAAAGTTTTTTTAAAAAAATTATTGTCGTCATTTAAATATTTAAATAAACATATTCGCTAAATATTAAAATTTTTCTTTAAACTTAAACTGAATTTTTTTTAAATATTTAAGAAGGAATAATGATACTGCCAAATATTTTATCCGGTACATAGTATATAAAGACAGAAAAGTTTTATTCTTTAAGTTTACAAACTTAAGTTTTTAAGTTTTTGTAATTTAAAGTAAGTTTTAAGTTTTCAAGTTTATTAAGTTTGCAAACTTAAGTCTTGTTAAAACTTAAGTTTTTGTAAAAAGTAAGTTTTAAGTTTGTAAACTTAAATTCTCTAAAACAAGTTTATTTCGTAAATGTTTTTTACAATTTATAAAAAGTTTTTACAATCCAAGTTTATTAATACGAGAAAAACATGTTTATTTTAAAACTTGAAGCAATTCTTTATTGGAATGTTTATCAAATAATTGTAAAATTAGTCTCTTAATTCTATAAATAAAATTTTCTATTTCCATTGTTTTTGTTTTTTAGTAGATATTTTGTGTTCGTTAATTTCTACAAATTACTCTTTTAAACACGTGTTTTTCTTTTATTTTCTGTAGCTTGTTTCATGGTCTTTTTGGTTCGATTTTTTATTTTTAAGGCTTCAAAAAATTTTTTTTAATAATGCAAAAATTGTAAAAGCTAGATTTTCTCATTTAATTGCTAATTTAATGTAACTATAAATTTAAATAAAAATAATATTCTAAATTTGCATAAAAGATTTTTACAAAATTAAAAAAATTATATTTAATGCAATTTTATTTTTGAAGGAAGTTTATTTATTTTAAACTTGAAACAATTTTTGTATTTTATTAAAATTTGAAACAAATTGTAAAAACATTCAAACCTAAAATAAACTTGTTTTAAAACTTGTTTTAAATAAACTTATTTTTCTCTTTCTAATACAAGAAAAACAAGTTTATTTTAAGTTGGAATGTTTTTACAATCTGTTTCAAGTTTTAATAAAATACAAAACTTATTTTAAAACCTGAAACAACTTAAAATGTTTTTCTTAAAAATTAAAACATGTTCTGAATTGTTCTTTATTTTATCATATGAGAGTCTATTTGTTTGCTCTCCCTTTTTTATACAATAAAATCTATTAATACATATTACACGTAATTAAAATTATTATTTTTGATTTATTGATTTTTAAATTTATTTAAAAATTTTTTTTAAATTTTTTAAAATTTAATATTTCAGTTTTTGTGTATAGTTTATTTGTAGTATATTTTTTATTTTGCTCTATTTTGCTAGCTGTTTTGGATATTATTTAGAAATTTATCAAAATGAGTGTTTTGGATTTGTATTTCAAAGAAATGGCATATGGACAGAAGGTTATATAAAAAATATTTAATTTAAACTTGCGGATAATAGTTGCGGACTTTTGTGTTTCATTAAAACTTGAATTAAAACATGAAAAATAAACTTTGAATAAAACAAGAAAATAAACGAATAAAAACATGAGCATAAAACTTGTTTTAAAACTTGAATAAAAACATCAAAACAAAAAATAAACTTTAAATAAAACAATAAAATAAACTTGAAAAACTTAAAACTTGACATGTTCAGATAGTTTACGAAGAAACTTTAATGCAACAACAACAATATTTATGCAACAACATCATTCAACAACAACATTTAATTAACAACAACAATGTTTTTAGGCCTCAACAACAACAACAAAACATCCAACAAAACTTCCAACATTCTTCTTTTCCCAACAACATTGCTACAAACAATAATATTCATTCATTTCCCACCTCAAATTCAGCTTTCTCTTCACTGCCTCCAAATAATTTATTTTCAACGACCTCCAACAAATCTCAGAATTTTTCTCAGACTCAAAATTACTCTTCTCATTTTAAACAACAATGTCCTCCTCCTCAACCTCCAACTATGTTTGACCCATTCACAGCAGCTGCAGCAAATTTTATGCAACATTTCACTCAAAATACTAATCAACAAGTGCAATCAACGCCTTCCGCATTATTTAATACTCAACACAACAATTCTCTACAATTCCAACCAACTAGAGAAGTTTTGCCGATGAATTTTAATAATTTTGTATTTTCGGTGAGTTTTTTTAAAAATGTTTTACAAATTGATTTTACACCTTTTTTAAAACAAGTTGCAAAACAAGTTTGTTTTAAAACTTTTTAAACTTGTTTTATAAACTTATTTTTCACGCAAACTTGTTTTTTTTTAATTTTATTGCAACCTTTTTTAAAACAAGTTCTCTTTGCAACTTGTTTTTAGTGCATTTGTTTTACAAACTTGTTCCCTATAAAAATAAGTTTTACAACTTGTTTCTGATATACATATAACAGATTTTACAACTAACATTAAATGTTGTAATTTTCAAACTTGTTTTTCTCTAATAATTTTAATGTTTTTACAATCTCTAACCAATGTTAATTTTTACAGCAATTTGGAGCCGATTTCTCTCCAAGTCCTTCCCATGTTTCTTTAAATTCAGCAGGAATATCTGCTGTCGACAGTTCATCATCTTCTGGCATTCCTTCATCGCCTGATGATTCTTCTTGTTCCTTAGACGCTGAAATATTAATTTTAAAAGAATTTAGGAAGAATAAAGAAGATTTTCAATCTAAACATGGGATGGGTGAATGGCAGAGTGTAAATAGCAAAGAAATATTTCCTGATGAACAAGAGCATCTTGAAAATTTAAAAGTGCGATTTTTAAGGAATTTTTATTTTAAATAGACTATAAATTAATTAAAAAAAATTTTAGGAGAAAACAGAAACCAGAATAAACGAAAATACATCAACTACCCAACCAGAACAGTCTTGTTTTTCTTCGTCTAATTCTTCAAATTCTCAAGAACAAGAGATTATAATTATTGAATATGATAAAAATGAATTAGATAACACAATTGAATTTATTAAGGAAGATAAAAAAGAAGCCGAAAAAGAAGAAGAAAAAAGGACAATACAAAATGAGATTGAAATATTTCCCGTTGAAGATGTTGAAAATTTAACGGTGATTTTTAATTAAAATAAATTGAAAAATACAAAAATCACAATTTTTAAAAATAAGAATAAAACACAAAAACCGTCAGAAAAAAATACAAAAATTGAAAAAACACAAAAATCAGAATTAAATAAAATACAAAAACCAGAATTAAAAAATAAATAGAACACAAAAACCATAATAATAAGAAAAACATAAAATAAAATACAAATAAAATACAAAGACCAGAATTATTATTTAACAAAAGATACAAAAATCAGAATATTTATTTTAAATTTCAGGAAAATACAAAAATAACAGAAATCAACGAAGAAAAAGAAGAGGACAACACATCAACCTCTTCATTAGATTTTTTATGTTCTTCAAATAACAATGATTCTTCAACTCCCTTAGAAGAAGAAGAGGAAATTGAAATAAATAAATATGAAGAAAGTATAATATCTTCTTGTGATGATAGCCAAATAAATTTAGATAAAAAAGAGGATTTAATTAATGAAGAGGATATTAATCAATCTGACCAACAAAATTTACATAAACTTAAGAATGGGAAGGTTCCTTGTCGATGGGTTAATTGTAAAGAAATGTTTTGTGACGAGGATGGGCTATATGATCATTTAATTTCGGTGAATATTTTAATTTATTTAATTTAATCAGGATAGTGAGAAATTACAAAATAAAATACAAAAATCAGAATAACAGAAAACACAAAAATCAGAAAACACAAATACGAAAACCAGAATTTTAAAAAATACAAAAACCAGAATTTCAGAAAACACAAAAAATACAAAATCATAAATAAAATAAAACACAAAAATCAGAATTAATTTCTTTTAAATTCCTAGGCACATATTGATACCCTTACAAAATGGGTTCTTGCTGAACAACGCGAAATAGAAAAACAACAAAAGAGTGGTGGGATTAAGAGGCGAAGATGTGGAAGTTTTATTTCTATAGAAAACACAAAAGAACGTTTTCGTTGTCAATGGTAGAGAAAAATTTTTTTTTTAATTTTTCAGAAAAAAAAATATTTTTTAAAGGCGTAAATGTGAACAATTTCCTCGTCGCGGGGATGCTCAAAAGAAGCTTGACTGGTTACTTAATCATTTAGTAGTCAGACATGCCCCAAAATCTCGCCCTCACAAGTGTTTGTTTGAGGGGTGTTCTCTCCGTTTTTCTAAAGTGGGGACTTTGAGAGATCATATTCGCTGTGCCCACAATGACAACAATAATAAACAGAATGGGAAAAAATTATTGGAAGAAAATAATGTCAAAATTTCGTGTTTCGAGTTTCGCCCACTTGTTCATTTTCCTTCTGGTTTGTCTTTAAAAATAGGGGGAAAAATTTTTAAAAATTAAAATTTACAGTAAGTGACTGTATAGATTCTCGAACTATAGATTGGGCTAGAAACGAAATGTTGAAAACTAAAAATTTGAAAAATCAACAACAATCGACGACTTTTAAAACTAGTAAAGTAAGGGCAAGAATATTGCGTGAAAGGAGGAGAATTGTTAAAACAAAAGAAGAAGAGAATGTTAAAATTAAAACAGAACAAGTTACAAACATTGTTGAAAAGGTGAGAGAAAAACAAGTTGGAATAAATAATAATTAAACTTTCCGGAAAACACAAATTCTGATTTATTTTTTCCGGAAATTGTAAAATACAAATTCTGATTCCCTCCAGAATTTACAAATTCTGATTTTTTCTGGAAAATACAAATTCTGATTCTTTTCCGAAAATGTAATTGTAATTTCTGATTTTTTCTGGGAAAATACAAATTCTGGTTATTACAAATTCTGATTATTTCCGGTTGTAGTTTCCTCTAATTAATAAAATTACAATTTGTAAAATATAAAACCCAAAACTTTATTACAATTTCAGAATATTATTCTACCTAAAAGAATGACAATTAACGAAACGACGTTTCACCTAAAAAATCTTTTTAGACGGAAATGTTTTGCAACGTGACTAAAAAACATTTTTTAAAAAGGATGCCATATTTTAGTTTATTTTATGGTTAGAATATTTTAAAAATTATTTTAGAGGACTTGATTATTTAAATTAAAAAGTTGACCTCGCTAGCTATTTTTAAATATTGACCTCTCCTAATATTTTTACTCTATTTTACAGTTTAACCTCGTTATTTAAGATAAATCCTCAGTGTACCTCAAGGTATGCCTCCTTTATACACCCTCTTCAAGTCTAGTTAGCTATTGGGTGGAAATGCAGTCTAACCGGTACTCCCAACTTTAAGATGAACCTTATTATAAAGTTATGATTTTTCTCGTTCCAAGGGGGGATCTTATAACGAGGTTTAATCGTGTTCTACATATACATACCTATTTATTTTTATACATTCCAAAAATGATATTAAATATTTTTCTTCTACATATTACATAATGATATTTCTTCCCTTTATTTTTTTTTCTAATTATTTGATAATTAATTATATTTACTCATTATTTTCTAAAAAATATTTTCTCTCCACATATCCTACACAAAAGAATCTTTCAATCTTATTTTTAAAAACATATTCATATTTTTCTTTCATTTATATATTTCCTCACACCTCAATTACATACACATAACACAGGCATTATTCTCAGGGAGGTAAAGCCAACAAAAAATTTTGTTTAAAAAAATTTGGTTTGATATTTGATTATGTAATATATATTCTTTTATGTAATTATTATTTTTTAAATATAAACTGATAAATTTTAAATTAATAAAAAATGAAGAAATAAAATTATTGGGTTAATAATGAATTAAGTAAAAAGTTTGGGGCAGGTAGGAGATAGGAGCTGTCTCTCACCGGCAGTTATAAATTAGGAGTTGTCTCCGGCAGCCCCTTAACTGAAGAGGAGCTGCCTAGAGCGATGTTTTAACCTGGTTAGCCCCTGGGTACGTGGTGCTGTCTGTGTGCTACCTCCAACTTTAATCCTTTATTATAAAGTTAAGACCCCGTTGGTTTTTCAATTTTTAAAAATTCTAGCTAATCAAACTTCCCAAGAAATAAAAAAAATTTAGCTCTTGACTGATTTATATTATATTTAACAAATTGTTGAAGCTTCCCTTTACTGCTATTTATTTAAGTTAAACAACAAGGTATATATAATTCAATTTTTATAGGTAATTTTTCCATTAATTTTATTGCAACAATTTTTTAGTTTCTTTCAATTTTATATATTAATTCCAACCCAAAGCATTAGAAAAAGAGCTCCAAACCCCAAAAAGCCAGACGCAAATAAAGCAATAACCAATTCTTTGATTATACTGCGAGTCTTTTTTGTGCTAGTTACCTTTAAAAAAATTTTTTTTAAATACAAGGGTAAAGGCTAAACTGGCATACTCCTTTTGCATAAGTAAAGTCCTTAGAAAATTAAAAAAAAATTTTCCTTAAAAAATTCTAGAAGATCAAAAATGATTGAAACACACCCCCAAAAATGCTCTCAAAAAAGTACGTAAAAAATCAAGCCTAAGGGGAGTGTCATAATAAAAGAGCTTCAACTGCAATTAAGACTATCAACCAACTTACTCCATTAACAAAAAAGTAGGCAGTAGAAATCAAACCAATTCCAAGCAGAATAATTGTCAAATGAGGAAAAAGTGAAGGGCTTACCTTAAGAAAAAAATAAAAACTTTTTTACAAAAAAAATAATAATTACCGGACTATTATACGGATGCATTTTTGAAATATCGATTGCCATTTTCTTTGAAAAAATTTTCTAAAAAAATTTTTAAAAATTTAATTTAATAAAAAAATGAATATAAAAATATTTAAATTTAAATTAAAAAATATTTTAATAAAATTTTATTTTTTATTTAAAAAAAATTTATTTTTAGTCAATTAAATTTAAAGATGTTTGTACGATTTATATAAGTCTATTACTGGCTCTATATAATTTTTTGGGAGACAAAAAAATTACAAAAAAATTTAATTAATATATTTTTTTGATCAAGAAGTTGACTCGAAAATTTTCGATTTTAATCTTCCTTTTTTTGTCCAAAATTTTATTTTTCATTAAGAGCAACTTCTATGATCAATAGAAAAAAGTCAATTAAAATTTAAAAAAAGATTAAATTAATTCTATACAATCAAATTTCCTACTTAAAAACTAATTTAATAATTAAGTAAAAATGGAAATGTTTGGGCAGAAATAAAGAAATAATTAATTAAAAAAATGTTTTTATATATAAATCTTCTCATTGGGCAAATTTAAGTGTCTATTTATTATTTATTTAGAGGTTGACAAAAAAATTTTTTTTGTTAAAAAAAATTTTTTTCACCTAAAAAAGCCAGACCAAAAATTTTCAAAAAAAAATTTTTTTTGAAGCTTTCAGACTTTTGTCAAACCTCTCTAATAATAATAATATTTTATATATATTCTTACCTAATTTATAAACTTATTTAAAAAAACCCTCTTCTTTAAATTTATCCAGTTGTCCTTATTTCTTTTAGTCTATTTTCCCACAAATGTTCAATTATTGTTTCATCTACAAGCGTCGAAATATCACCCAAATCTGCTTGTTTGTCACCCTCTGCAATTTTTCTTAATATTCGTCTTGTAATTTTTCCAGAACGAGTTTTGGGTAATCCGTTAGCGTGCTGAAAATAGGAAATTTTAATTAAATTTGATGGTTTTGAGAAATTATTATTCCTCCCATAAATCACAAGGGCGCCCTCATCTCTGGATATTCTATCAAACAAAATATGGGGACTGGAAGAGTTGAGAAGAAAATATCGGGCAGCGTTGTTGGCGACCGGTTAATTTTTCTCCATAGCGGCCCAAACGCCACCCTTTATTTACTATTTGAGCCGCCACCGGCAAAAATTAACCGGACGTCAATAAACTTAATATCGGGGCATATTTTCAATTTTTCCTTGAATTGAGTTTCAAAGCAAGGAAAGTTTCGGGTTCTCCCAATTTTTAATAAAAATTCCAATTAAAATTTAGAAAAGAAAAGCAAACCTGTATAACATCAGGAATAGCAATAGCTCCAATTTTGTCTCTAACAACACATTTAATTTCTTTAACCAATTCTTCAGTTAATCTTTTATCATTAGATAATACAACAAAAGCATAAGGGAAGTGTCCTTTTATTGGATGTGGAGCAGAAACAACAGCAGCTTCAACAACATTTGGATGCAAAGCTAAAGCTGATTCTATTTCGCTTGTAGAGAGGAGATGGCCTGATACCTTTTAAAAAAATAAAAGTAGAATAAAACTACCCTATAAGATAACCCTTGGGGCCGAAAAATCGTCGCTTTTAATTAGGTTAGGCCCTCCGACCACCTAGTGGGCAACAAAATTTTGAGAAAAAGCTTCGTAAATTGGGGTGTATATAATAATGGATTATCTTAAATATATGGGTATCTTATAATGAGGTTATGTATGTTAAATAGACAGTATCGAGTAGGCAACTTCCCAGCCCAGTAGCCTTCTAAATTTTAAAAAAACTATCATGAAGAGGTCTAACTGTAAAAACAAACATTCATTAAATCGTCTGTTCTTCCAGTAATCCAATAATAACCATCATCATCTAAAAAATTAAATTAAGAAAAATTTTTGTATTTAAAAAAACCTCTACGTGCACCATCTCCAGTAAAATAATTTCCAGGATAAGCACTAAAATAATTAGTCACAAAACGTTCATGATCACACCAAATAGACTAAAAAAATATTCATTAGATTTTAAAAACAAGAATAAAATTTTTCTTCTTACTCTCATAATTCCTGGCCAAGGTTGTGAAAAACATAAATTTCCTTCTCCCGGTCCCTTTAAAAATATAAATTAAAATATTAATTTTAGAAAATATGTATATGATTGAAGTGAGGTCTGATCGCCCCAAAAGTCACAGAATTTAATTTTTATTTTGAAAATTTCCCGTCCCTCCCAGTTACATACCACCTTACCAAAAATTTTCCGAGGCTCACCTCCCACATCCCGGAATAATCACAAGAAAAAACAATCCTTACTAATGGAAAAAAATTATTAAAAAAAACCTCTAATGTTTTCCCTTCAATATTAACCAATTTTGGAAGTACTCCAAAAAATGGAAGTGTTGCAGAGCCCGGTTTAGTTGGGATTGCAGCAGGCATTGGAACAATATAAAAAAGAACAATGATAATTTTAATTCACACAAAATTTAAGAAAATTTCAAAATTAAATTTAAACTTAAATAACTAACCACATGTCCACCCTTAAAAAATAAAAAATATTAAAAAATTTTTTTAAATAATTTTACCGTTTCAGTTTGCCAATAAGTATCAACAACAGCACATTTTGTTTTACCCACAACATTATATAACCATTTCCATGCTGTTGGATTTACTTTAAAATTTTTAAAAAATTAAAAAAATTTAAAAGAACAAACTAGGTTCTCCAACAGTTCCAATTATTTTAAGTGAAGAACAATTATGTTTTGTTACAAATTCTTCTGGGAATGCCATTAAAGCTCTGAGAAAAGATGAAAATAGGGACAAATTTAATTTTAAAAAATAAAATTACCTAACAGCTGTAGGTGCTGTATAAAATTTGGTAACTCGGTATTTTTCAATAATTGACCAAAAACGAGAATGATCTTTAAAAAAATTTATAGAAAATTGATAGCTCTGGTCTGATTTATGATTCAATAACTCAAAGGCTCATTGGACTCGTAAAGGTTCATAGGACTCATAAACCAGACCAGATCCTTTAACAAATAAAAAATTAAAGAAAACCTGGATGACTCGGCACACCTTCAAAAATTACAGAAGTTAAACCATTCAATAAAGGTCCATATACAACATAGGAATGACCAGTTATCCAACCACAATCAGCAGTTGCCCAATAAATATCAGTATCTGGTTGTGCATCAAATGAACACTAAAATATAAAAAAAATTTTGACGATTCTTTAAAAGAACCTTTGTTGTCATATAAACATAACACATATACCCAGCGGTAGAATGAAGAATACCTGAAAAAAATTATAAAAAATGTTGGAAAAAATGAGACATTCATTGTATTTTGGATTGGTGTTTTTTCTCGATGGTTCTATTGTCTCCCTTGGCCTCTAACCCGGAATCGGGTCCTAGAACCGTCTGCACAGGAAACGTGCTTTAAAAACTGCCCGGAATTTTTTTGAAACTAGAAAAGCAAAGCTTCCACTCCCAATGAACCTTTCATTAAGATAAAATAAAGAAAACCTTTAGGTGATCCAGTTGACCCAGAAGTATATAAAATAAATAAGGGATCTTCTGCTTCCATCCATTCCACATTTGTCTGTTGATTTGTTTCTTGATGTAAAGACATTTCATAATCCCAAGTAGAATCTCTTCCTTTTTCTAATTTTAAATTAATTCCTTGTGCTCCCTCGGGTATTCGAATTTTCTTTGAAAAAAATTAAAAAAATAATTTTTAATTTAAAAACCTTTAAATGTTCAACAACAATAATATTATCCAAAGATTCTCCTCGAAGAGTACAAATATTGGCTGCTTTGTCCGCCAAGGATTTTAAGTCGATTAATTTATTGCCGCGGAAACAACCATCCGCTGTGATTCTTTAAAAAAATATTTTTTAATTAGAAGCTAGGCATTAAGTCAGTTAAAGATGAGAACAAATCAGTTTGTCAATTTACATCGGTGACCGAGAATTATCAAAAAAAATCTCGAATTCCGCGACAATTCACCGAAAATTAGACAATTCAACGAATTGTCCATACGGTGAATTGTCCTGACGCATAAAATTAAAAAAATATTTTTATTAAAAAATTTTACAAAATTCTAGATCTTGCATGTGTAATTCTTGAAGCTAAAGAATCAGCAGAAAATCCAGCAAAAACAACAGAATGAATAGCACCTATACGAGCACATGCCAACATTGCAACAATTAATTCCAAAATCATTGGTAAATAAATTGCTACAACATCCCCTTTTCTCACGCCTTTGGAACGTAGAACAGAAGAAAATTTGATCACCTATAGTTAAATAAAGATTGATTTTATGTTCAAAAAAATTTTTAATAAAAAAATTTTTTGCGGACAGAAAATTTTTGCGGACAAAACTTGCGGACAAAAAATTTTTTGCGGATTTTGAGAACCTAACAAGAAATAACCCAACCCATTTTCAATAAAAATTGTCATTAAAAACACCAAGAAAAAATAAAATTTATTCAAAAAAACCTCTTTTAATAACTCTCCATAAGTTATTGATTTTTCATCTCCAGGTTCATTTCCTTCCCAAAAATAGGCTATTCTATTTTCCAGTCCATTTTTAATATTTCTTTCCAAACAATTATAAGCAATATTTGTTTTAGATCCATTCATAAAACGAATAAATATCTAAAAATAAATTTATTTTAGTTTAAAAACTTGCGGACGAATTTTGCGAACTTTGGGAAATAAACAAACTTAACCTTTACAAAACTGAAAAATTTTGGAAGGGAAAAGGCTGAGAAAAAGGGGGTCCTTAAATAAAATAAAAGGCTCCTATGAACCCCCCTCACTTCTTCTCCCCCGCCAACACTAGCAGAGCTGTTTCGAAAAAAATTCTCAAAAAATCGGAAATCGAAAGAACTAGATGTGGTTCCAAGGGGGACACACCCAAGTAGGCGTAAAGCGATAACTACCTGAAAAATTCATGGACCTTAACAATTTTGGTATCAATATCTTAAGCTCGGTGCGAGGAGTCGTTTAAATTTTGAAAGATTTAAAATCTTGAAGCAAGTTATAGCTTTGCGCCTACTTGGCCGCGTACCTACTTGGGCTGTACCCGTCTCAAGAATATACAGAATTGTCCAAAACAAGAATAATTCACTTTTATTTTTCTGACCCCAAAAAAAATTATTTAAAAAACAAATCAAAACAAACCTCTCCCTTTCTTTTATCAAAATTCCATTCAAGCCCCTTTTCAGAAAATTTTTCAAAAAACAATTTTTCTGCCACAGATTTCCAAAACTCGTCAGGATTTTTAATTGATTTATTATACATTTCTTGATATTTAGACAATCCAGAAATGTGTGCTTCTTTAATTGTTGGAGGCTGAAATATTTCTTCCGGTTCTTCTTGATAAGTTGTTCCATTTGTTAAATCAAATTTAGTAATTTTTTTGAGATTTTCTGACATTTTTTCTGATGGAATCTGTTGAGAAGAAGGCAAAATTGAGTCTAAAAATTGAAAAAAAATTTAAAAGAGAAAAAAAATCTTTTTTTTTGCGGACAAGACTTGCGGACAAAAATTTTTTTGCGGACTTTTGGTAACATAACGAAAAATAGCACATTCTCAGCAAAAAGTGTCATATTAAATGCTAAAATTTGATAACAAATAGTAGAAAAATCTCGATTTTAAGTACTCTATTGACCGTAACCTTTGATTAGCTACTTGGTGTACGAATCGAAATCCGACACTAAACAAAATTAGCAAATAAAATCTAATTGGAAAAAAGTTTTAAAAACAGGAGAGATTTAAATAATAAATAGAAGAAAAATAAAAATATTGAAAACAAAAATATTCGACAATATGTAAAAATAGAAAAAAGGATAAAAGCAAAATCCACGTGGTAAAGACAATGGTAAACAATATTTGAGTGAATATAAAATATGTAAACAATAATTGATTTTAGAAAATAAATTTTATTTTAGAAAATAAAAAAAATTTCTTTTGTTATCTTTTTAAAAGAAAATTCAAAGATTGCAAAAATTAAAGGAACGGATGTCCATTTAATCGCAAAGACCCAATTAAGTTAAAAAAGGAACCCTTTTTCAAATTTGGTATGGTTTGGTATGTAGCTCGTGTTTAGACACATCAAATGATGTCCCAAACCATACAAAAAACTTCTAAAATTTGGTTACTTGCCCTAGCGATCAAAAAAATTTTTAGAGGATTCTTTAAAGATTCTCTCGCGGCTAAATGGGGCAGCGACTAGCGAGAGTCGTTCGACTGACACATTTTTATTTAATCAACAATTTAATAAAAATTGTTTCTTTTCCCTCTTTTTCACTCCAAAGTATTCCTTATTAAAATTATTTTAAAAAAATTCTACCTTTATTGTCTGTACACTTCCAAGCTTGTTGCAAAATTAAAGGGGCTTTCCAAGCTTTGTAATTAATTAAAGATTTGTTTTTTATTTTATTAAAAAAACGAAAATTTTTATTTAAAAAAATAATACTCATTTTTAATTTTTTTTGAAACAATTGGTTTAGTGTTAAAAAAAGAAAAAAAGGGAGAGGAACACGAGAACACTTAAATAAACAACCCTTCTTTAAGTTAAGATAGACAAAAAAATAATTTTAGAAAAAAAATATAGGTAATAACTTGCCTATAAACTTGCTTGCTTAGCAACGTAAAAATGAGAGGGAAAAGAGGGGAAAGAAAATATGAAACAAAAAAATTTAAAAAAAAATTTTTAATAGAATTTTTTTAATTTTTAAAAATTAAATTTTAACTGGTTAAATTTATATAAATTTTAAAAATAAAAAGAAAAGAAAAAAAACTTGTTTTGAACACAAAAGATTAACAAAGGAAAAAAAAATAAATTTTTTTAATGTTAATTTAATCAAAGAATTTTTAAGAATTAAAGGAAAAAAAGAAAAATAAAATTTTAAAATAAAAAAAACAAAAAAAACTTAAAAAAATTTCCTTACTACTAGGTCGTTTCATAAAAAAGTTCGTTTTTTTCAGAAATAAATTTTCCAAGTAAAATCGATAAATCTTAAGCAAAATCAAACAGATAAAAAATCTAACTGTACTAAATAATTGCCCCGAGTCTTAGCAACATACTTAAACCAGAAAAAAGTTTGTGGATACCTCTTTTTAAAAAAATCTGACCCCATTTCTGAAGCACTGTCTTCCCCACCGCAGTCTCGACCTTGGCGTCTTCTTTCAAGTGCCCGTCCCGTAAGAAATTTTTTAAAGAAGTGAAATGATGTTAATCTGATAGAGCAGACTCTGGGCTACAAGGGGGGTGGGGTAACACTTTCCAACAAAGTTTATTTGGGGTATGACAGGTCGTCAAAAATGAGCGGTGTAAAGGAGCGTTATTTTAATGGAAAACCAGAGGTCTAGTAAACAGTCCCTGGCGACGTTGAAGGTAACAAACGAAATCTTCCTGGGTGAGTTAGTTAATATGCATGTTGGAGTTTGTAGTGGTACCAATTTGAAGTACCTCCGTCATCAACGGACCGAGCACCATCCAAAAGAATACACAACATACGTTTTTTGGGTAGTTGGTTGGGCGGGGGACCAAAAGAGGGTCTTAATATTTTTTCCTCCAAACAATTTTTGTATATTATTATCGTAATTGGCATATGTTTAAACCTAGGTAACAATCCGGTTCCATGAACAACCCTTTCGATAGTTATCCAGGCTTGAAAGGCAAAGAAAAAGTCCTTGTTATTTTTGTCTCTTAGTCGGTTGGTGCATTACTCTTTCTGTCCTCCTCGGCTCACGATCCATTTTTTTCGACACTTGCTATATTGTACTTATAGAGCAATGTCCCCGCTACAATACTAACAAAAAAATATCCGGATATCGTTCGAACCGGAGAGCAAGGACGCGTTTGTTTACAGTCGGTCGTCTTCACGACCCATGTTTACGTTTGGTCCTGTCGCTCCCTGAACAAAATTTTTTGAAATATTTTTGAGCTGCACTAGGTTAGACCACATCCCTGCCTAGTGTTTCATTAATTTTTCTTGCTTCCAGCATTGCATTATTACTTTGTTTTAATGGGATGTGTAAATGCTCCTAAATAAAACCCCTACCCACGCTCATTTCTGAAGGCATAGAAATTCTTTGGTCTTTTCTATTTTTAAAATTTTGGTATCATTTTGAAGCTAAGACTTAGGGCTACAAAATAGGATAAAAACAAAATCTGATAAAAATAGTTAACACTCAAAAAACATGAGATGAAAAAAAACGAACTTTTTTATGAAACGACCTAGTAATTCACCACAAGTTTAATTAATTTTGATTTTATTTTACCCCAAAGATCAACTCCTTTTCCTTTTTTTTGATCGTCATTTATAAAGGTGCTAATCTCGCGCAATCATTCTAGGGGGTATGCTCGCCAAATTTATTTTTTTTTTAAATTAATTTTCGAAATTTCGTGTTTCACTCTGTTATACATTTTTACTAGAAAAAATATTTTTTTTTAAGGAAAACTTTTATTCAAAACATAATTAAAATTTACGACAAAAAATAATTGTGATGGTAGGTAGGATTGTTATTCCCCCCTTGCTGATAATTATTATTTCTTTTAAAATTGAATCAAATTCTAAATTTTTATAATTGTCAGCATTTGAGGGAGGGGGGGGGGGAAGGAAATTAAAAAAAAATTTTTTTTAAATACAATGAGAGAAAATTTAAATATATTTTTGTTTTATTAGATTTGTGATTTAAAATAGACGTCATTTAATTTCTATAAAGTAGAGACCGTACTGGGAGTGTCGTACGAGAATCTAGATCTCGCCTATGTCCGGTCTCTACTATAAGGCCTCTCTCGATATAATAAACTCGAAGGGATAGAAGAAAATATTCTCGTTATTTCGAGAGTTTCGTTAAAAATAGAGAAGGTCACTAAGTTTAACTGTATATATATTTTTTTAGATTATTTATTGTTTTCAAAAATTGTTTTTAATAAATCACTAATCTTTACATAAGGGAAATTATGGTTGGGGAAAATCTTTAATTATTTTTTAAAAAAATTTTTTAAAAGAAATCGGCCGGTTTCGAAAATATAGAAACAGCCCCATCAGCCACAATAGTCGCCCCAGTCACATAACTAGCATCATCGCTAGCCAAAAAAGCGATGACTTTTGCAATTTCTTCTGCCGTGCCACCCCTTGCCATGGGGACGTGTTCTTTTATCCAATTTAAATAAAACTTGAAAGAAAAAAAAATTTTTTTTGAAGGGAGGGGGAATTAAAATTAGAAGAAGCACCTTATTAACAGTGCTTTCCTCATCTGCAGATTCGCTGGTAATAAACCCTGGACTAACATTGTTTACCCTAACATTCTTTTTAGCATATTTAATGGCTATTGAACGGCAATAATTATCTAGAATTATTTTATAAAAATTGAAAAATGTTTTAAGGACCTAGAGCAACTCTTGAAGTATTGTAATAAGCATAGTCGGAAAACTGAAAAGAAAATATTTGAAATTAAAAATAAAAATTGGGTGAATGAGACAGACGTCCAACACGTCTCTATGACCTAGTTAAGCTAAAATTAGAGGAATATCATTATTCTTATCCCAGTGGCTGGCAAAATGATGACGATTTTTAATTGAATTTTTTTAGAAATCTTGATAGACCCCCAAGTCCGTTTTGGATAGCTAAAGGTAGTTTAGACAATATTTTGATGTCAGACGGTGAGTTGTCCCTATATTTAAAGAGAAATATTTATGTACTTGTTGTTGGCCACCAAAACTGCTAACATTAACAACTGCCCCCTTTTGTTTTTCTAAATAAGGAACACATAACCGAGTAAGTTTTGTTATGCTTTTGAGATTTATATTGAAAAGTGTGTCAAAGTGTGAATCAAAATGTGAAGAGCTAAAAAAAGTAAAAAATAACATTGAAATATGAGAGAAAATTAGAGAAATTAAATAAAACTTTATAATAAAATCCGCCTTTTACAAATTGTAAATTAATTACAATTGTATAAATAAGTTCATTTAAAAATAAACACGCCTGCTGATATATAATGTAAAATACGCCTGTTTTACAATTATAAATACGCCTGTTAGCATTTGTAAAAGTAAAAAGAATTAAAATAAACTTTGTACAATTGTAAAAATTAAAAATACGGTAATTTGTAAAAATAAATTTGCCTACTAATAGCATTTGTAAAAAAATAAACTTTTTTTACAATTTGTAAAAATAAACTTTTTTTACAATTTGTAAAAATAAACTTTTTTTACAATTTGTAAAAATAAACTTTTTTTACAATTTGTAAAAATAAAAATAAACTTATTTTTACAAATTGTAAAAATAAAAATTCCGCCTAATGACATTTGTAAAATTAAAAATATTCACCGTCGCCTACTAGCAAGTGAATTCCTGAAACTTCCACTAGGCTTTCCATCATCTTCCAATAAATCATTTTCTTCCCTATCACTATCAACACTTCCACTATTTTGCCTATTTATATTGTGTTTTAATTTGTTGGAAATGGAGGAAGCTGGAGAATTACTGCCTTGTCTACCGATTGCCCCAGCACTGTTCACCTTTTAAAAATACTTCAATTTAATTTTTGTTACTTTTTTTTATTTTACCAATATATCAATTCTGCCAAATTTGCTGTAGGTTTTGTCTACAAGATTTTTTAGGGTCTAAAATTATTTATAAAATATATTTAAATTACAATTGTAAGTTTAATAATTATCACAATTTTTCGCCTAGTGATATTTGTAAAAAAGGGAATTGTAAAAATAAACATTTTTACAATTGTAAAATAAGTTAAATTTTTTACTAATTGTAAATAAACTTTATTTTAAAAATAAACTTATTTCGCAATTGTAAATATAATTCAAGTTTAATTAATTAATTTACACAATTTTGTGTAAGCATGGTTAAGTGGATTTGTGTTTAATTTAACAGCTATAGGTGAAATCCGGTCCCCAAAAATTGTTATATCCAATTTTATCTTCTCAATATTTTAATTACCTGATCATTTTCAATAACTCCTTGCACAACAAGAATATTATCTTGACTAATTCCTGCTCTAACCATTTTAACTATTGTTTCCTATAAAATTTAGTCTCTCGTTTAGAATTTAAAATTAATTCTTTTACCCTCAATTCTTTCTCAACAGTTCCATGTATTGTTACTTTTGCCCCTTCTTTTCCCAACAAAATAGCTGTTGCCCTGTCTATTGCACAATTTGATTCTTGACAAAAAAATTAATTTAAAAAGTCTCTTTACTAGGAAACACACCAGTAATTATCGCAACTTTTCCGATAAATCTGGAACCGATAGGAGGACTTTTAACTGGATATATTTGATTAGATGCTGTTAATTCGTGATTATTGTTGTTGTTGTCTTGAATAGTTTCATCGTCTTCATCTTCTTCACCTATTGTATTCCCTCCCCAAATCATTTTTGTGGAATGAAATTAAATGAAGCTAAGTTTTACAAATTGTTAAATGCTGATTTCTATATCGTATTAAATAAGAAAATAATGTTTTACAAATTGTAAAAAATTACAAATTGTAAAAAGTTGATTGTAGATACTGAGTGTTAGACAAGGAAAACAAGTTTTACAAATTGTAATAACAAAATCACAAATTGTAAAAAGTTGAAGTTGTGATGGTTAACCGTTAGACAAGGAAAACAAGTTTTACAAATTGTAAAAGGCTGATTTTTAGATAGTTGTCTGTTAAATAAGTATAATAAATAATGTTTTACAAATTGTAAAAAAATTACAAATTGTAAAAAGTTGATTTTTAGATAGTTGACGGTTGGCTAGGAGACCAAGTTTTACAAATTGTAAAAAGTTGTTAGATAAGCAGAGAAAAATATATTTTTATTGCAACTTAATTCAATCACGAGTTGTTTCTAAAAATCAAAAAGTAGCCAAAATTTATGAAGAAAAAACGAAAAAGCAAAGAAAAGAAATGTCGATTTAATGCCGTTTCACAATCCTTTGCGCTTTAAATTTTTTTAAATGAAATATGAGAGGCTTTTTTAAATAAATTTTTTTTTGTTTTTATTCTTTTTAAAAAGCTAAAAATCTTTCAGGTAAGAAAAAAAGGTTACATGAACAAATATTTTATGTGTATTTTACTTGAATTTTTTTTTGTAAAATTTATTTAAAAATAAAAAAGATTAAAAGGGAGATTTATTTTATTTTAATATTTTTATTTGATAAAATTAAAATGTAATAAAATCAAAATTTAATAAAATTACAAATTGATTAAGACAAAATTTTGGTAGTAAAATAATTAATCTTGTTTTTAAATTCCTTCAAATCCATATTTTTTATTCTTGAAATTCACAAATTTGTAAGGTCAACGAGCAAGCTAATTAACACTTTATCTGATGTAGCAAAGATAGAGATGGAGTAGGGTGACTAAAACAAGCCTAGTGTATTCGAGTTGTCAATGGTCTTTTATCTATGTAAATTATTTAAGCCTTCTGTTATAAAGCCGGAAAAAAGTATTGCACCAAAGAGTGATTTTTTATTAAAAACCCCATAATTATTGAAAAATCAAATTTAAAGAATTTTACTTTAAAATTTATATTTCCAATTTATTTTTAAATTTGTATTCAAAATATTCCAAAATTTTGTTAAAAAAATTTTTTTTAATTTAGTAATCTTTTTCAAAAAAAACATTCTTTCCCATCTTTATTTTTTCCTTTTGATCTAAACAAAAGATTAAATTTTACATTAAAAGAAACATAAAAACTAAAGGTCAAAGAATCTTAATGAGAAAATTGCTTATTGCAAAGGTTTAAATTTGAACGTGTTTGTTTGGGCGCCATCGTTTCTTGGCTAGTTAATTTTCTAATTTTCTGCCGAACAGATTAAATTAAAAGTTTTGATTTAAGCACATTTTATCATTTAAACAAAATATCAGTGAAAATCCACCGACTATAGACCCTAAATTCCTTAGTTTTGCCTTGCCGCCTAATAGTGTTGCGCCCAAACGGAAAGGATTTAAAAAGTTTAAAAATTTAATTGTTAAGCTACCGTATCCCTTTTCTTCTCAAAACTTTTGCACATCACTCTGTTTCTTTTCCTTATTTTCAATGATATTTTCATCAATATTTTCTCTAATTCTACAAGGGTTATACACTTCTCCCTTCTCAATTTGTAATTTTTTCTGCTAGAATATTCTCACTCCTCCTTAATTTATTCACTTATATAAGCAATGTTTGCCTTGAAATTTCCGTCACTTTAGATTTATCCATTCATTCCTATTTTTATTTTTTAATGGCGAAATATTGCCAAAGTCTTTTTAAGAGTGGAAGGGGATTTTTACGTAATTTCCTCTATTTTCTGATTTATTCTCTTCATAAATAAGCGCAGTAAATTGAAACCAAGGAAACGAGATTTTTTAAAAACACGTCCAATACCTTAGCTATTATTAGGGAGAAGTTGTCTAAATTTATGTTTTATAGGCTGTTATTTCTAAAATTAACGTTAAAAATCCCCTAAACCTTATAAATCCCCAAGCTTCTTTCCAATTCCCTTTTAAAAATTCTAATTCCCCAATTTTTAACAGTTTAAGTTTTTGTGCTTGTACGTGGTGAAGTTTGACGAGAGGACGAAGAGGCGAAGTTTTGAAGTTTTTTTGACGTGTTGGAACAGAGACAAATCTTATTGACCAATATGAGCTCAGGAGTGGAGTGCTATCGCTGCCATGAAACGGTTTTTGAATTTTTGGGTGTTTAGTGTTTGGAGTTGTAAAGGGGGGAGGAGTGTTTTGCAACGGCACAACTTAAGGGGCACATCTCGCGGGAATGTCCGAACAATGATGGTGGTGGCGGCGGAAGAGGTGGTCCACGCGGAGGAGGTTTTTTTTGATTTTTTAACATTCAAAAAATTTATTTGAAAATTTTAAGGCGGCGATGGAGGACAATCCAAGTGCTACAACTGCGGACGCTATGGACATTTTGCACGTGAATGCAGAAGTGGAGGCGACGGAGGTGGAGGCGGACGTCGTGATGACCGTGGTGGAGGACGTGGTGGTGGCGGAGGAGGCGGCGGCGGCAAGTGTATGGTTTTGACTAATTTTATTTTTGGAAGATGGGTTTTCGGTTGATTTTTAACTCCAATTTTTGGGTTCTTTATCCTCAAGGGAGAAGATTTTTTGGAATTCTCCTGTGAATTTCCCTAACAATCCCCTTTTTTTAATTAAATTTCTATCAGGTTATAACTGCGGCGGTTTTGGACACTTTGCTCGTGATTGTGAAGGAGGAGACGGTGGTGGCGGCGGCGGAGGTCGCGATCGTGGAGGACGTGATGACCGTGGTGGTGGAGGACGTGGAGGGGATATGAAGTGTTACAACTGTAAATATGAATTTTGGGAAGGATTTTAAAATTTTATTTTATAGGTAACAAGTATGGCCACATGTCTCGTGATTGTCCTGAAGGCGGTGGTGGCCGTCGTGGCGGTGGAGGTGGTGGTGGCAATCGTAATTGTTACAATTGCGGACAGGATGGTTAGGAATTTTTTCTTTGGGTTGGGGACTTATGGGCATCTTCCTTCCTTTTCTCATTTATTGTTTATGGCAAAAGGGAGGCAATTAAAAGTATAAGGGAGGCAAATTTGGGAGAAAACGGGAAGAATGGGGTCACTTAAGTTCATAACTCCTCACTTATCCTCCTCAAAATTAAAATTAAATTCAGGTCATATCAGCCGTGATTGTCCTGATAAGCGTGACCGTTGAAGTGTTGATGGAGCACCAACGCTATTTTAATGTTATTTGGATGGAAATGCAAGGAGAAAGACTTGAGAGAAAATTAAAACGTTCCAATTTTTCATTTTATTTAAAATCTATTTTTTGTTTGAAAATCTGATTGACGTTGGTTTAATTTTGTTTTAATTTTATTTATTTTTTGACATTTTCAGATTTTCATAATTTCTCTCTACTCCTTTACGATAAAATTGTTGCTCTCTTGCTGAGCTTATAATTTTTGGTCTAATCCAAATTTTCTATCTATTTCTTTTTAATTTTCCTTTTAAATAATCATTCAATTTTAACAGTTTAAATTTTTGACGCTTTAAAACGACAACAAATCTAAATAGCAATATGGATCGTAATACCAACGCTGATGGATCAAGTAAGAGCTTTGATTTTTTAGTTAAAATTTATATTGGTTTAAAGGTGGATGGAATGCTTCAAATTGTGCATATGGAGGAGGTGGATTCTATGCAGGTTCAATGAATACAGGTATGATGTAGGTTCAATCTGGTTCAATGAAGTATGGTGCTTGTTTTAAAAAAGAATGCAGGGAGATGAGCATTTAAAAAACAATATGCTAAAATATTAAAGTTTTTTCTTTACTCCTTTTTCGATAAAATTGATTTTTAAATAATTTGAATTTTTTGGGGGGTTAGAATTTATTGCAAAATAACTAAAAATAGGATAACAGGGAAGAATTAATTTAGAATTTTGAAAAATTGTCAAAAGTCAACAAGATTTCTTATTTTGTATTTTCAAGCCATTTGCTCGTTTATCTTAATTAAATTGTCGCTTAAATTATTTGCTTTTCAAAGACAAGTATAGGCCTAAATTTTAATTTTGAAAATCGACTTTCATCGATCAAATAATTTTTAAACTGGTCGGGTTTAAATTTAATATTTTTGTAAGTCTTAAACACTTCTGGCTGAACAAAAAATAAGTTTTGAAAAAGTTGTTGAAACGTTAATTTTTAGTTAAAATGCCGGGATGAACCCCATTGATCGCATTGTTAGAATTCTCTGAATTTATTAATAAATCTTATTTAAAACACATGTGTTGTAGCAGAGATCGGTCAGAATTCCGATTTCCGGAACCTCGGCATTTACAATAGACACCTGATTTTGAGACAAGAAAAAAGAAGAGACGCTTCCCCATTACTCCTTTTCTCTCATTATATAAAAGGGAAGATTCGTCTGAAAGTATTAAAATTTATTTGTGCATACCCAGCGACCTTTGACAAACCCGCGATCTCACCGACTTTCCATAGGTTTTTTGCATCTACATAATAAAAACAAAAAAAAGTTTAATCTTTTTCTGTTTGACAACTTATTGACCTCTTATAATTTTAAATTAAAAAAGAAATATGCAAGCTTAAAGTGATCGACAAGCTGTTAATGGTTTTTTTTATCTAGTATATCATAAGTTTTCCGCTACAAAGATGATATTTAAAATTTAATTATACGACTTTTTTTCAATTTTACTTTAATGTTGTTTAAAAATTCTAAGAAAATGTAGTAACATTTTTCAAAAAATATTCTTTCCCTTCTTTTTCTTTATTTTCTTTGTTCTGAGATTATACTTTGCCTTAAAAAGAAATATAAAAGCTAAAGGTCAAAGAATCTTAATGAGAGAATTGCTTATTGCAAAGGTTTAAATTTGAACGTGTTTGTTTGGGCGCCATCCTTTTTTGGCTAGTTACCTAATTTTCTGTCAAACCGATTAAATCAAAAGTTTTAATTAATGTACAATCCTTCCGATAAAATAAATTAGGTATCAGCGAAAATCCACCGGCCAAAGGTCCTTAAGTCGACTGGTCTAACTTGACGCCTAATCGTGCTGCGCCAAACGGCAAGCATTTAAAAAACTGAGAAATTGATTGTTTATATGTATTTTGTGCAAATATTTGTTTACATTTTTTTGTTTTTTAATGGTGTGATTGCCTCGATTTCTCAACGATATAAAAGCTAAAGGTCAAACTTTTGCACATCACTCTATTTCTTTTCCTTTCTAGTGATATTTTCATCAATATTTTCTCTAATTTTACAAGGGTTATACACTTCACTGTTCTTTTTGTAAATTTTTCTGCTAGAATGTTCTGACTCCTCCTTAATTTGTTCCCTTATATAAGGGGTGTTTACATTAAAATTTCTGTCATTTAGATTTATTTTCAGTCCATTGCTGTGTTTGTTTGTTTGTATTGATTTCCTAGACTATCAGTTGCTTAGTTATACAGAGATCAAGGGAACTTGGTTTTTAGAACATTCTCAATACCCCATATATTATTAGAAATATGCTTTGGTTAATTTATTTTTTTGGATGTGTTATTTCGATAATTAATAGTAAAATCCCCTAATTCTGAGACTTGTTCCGAGTGAAAATTAAATTTTTTTTATATTTTAATTTACCTTTTAAATAATAATATCTTCCCTTTTTTAACAGTTTAAATTTTTGATTAAAACAACAACAAATCTAAATAGCAATATGGCGGCGATGAAAGTTCTTATGAATGGGGGAAAAGGCGATGGTAAAGGAAGTGGCTTTGAAACTACGAAGCTTCGTATTTTTCATATTTTTCGTATTTTTCACTAAAGGTTGTGATATTTTTTTATTCAACCTTATTTTGATATTTAAGGTGGTTATGGAGGTTTTGGACCAAATCAAGCCTTTATTCTGTTTATTCTTTCTATTCTTTTTGGTCTGCAATCTATTCTGTTGTTCTGATGTGTCATCGTCAATTTGAAATTAAAGAATAGAAATGCAAGGAGATATTTAATTTAAAAATAAAAAATAATTTGAAATGTATCATTTTCTCTTCACTCCTTTATCGATAAAATTTGCTTTTTAAAAAAGTGTTGACAATTTTTTGGTCGAAACCAAAAAATTTTATCTTTAATCTTTTTAAATTCCCTTTAAAATAATAATCATTCAATTTTCAAGTTTATATTTTTACTTGTTAAAGCGACAACAAATCTAAATAGCAAAATGTGGATTGACGATGAAGAAGGAAGTAAGACTTTAATTTTTAACTTCGATTTTATATTGGAATTTTAAGGCGAATCAACTAATGGAGGAAGTTGCGGGACAAATGCTGGTGGCGGAATTCGTGAATCAGCCCGTGGTGTTAAAATTAACCAGGAAGCGCATCTTAAAATTGAATAATCGAAAAGCAAGGAGAAAAACATTTAAGAGAATAATAATTTAAAATGTATCATTTTCTCTCTACTCCTTTATCGATAAAATTGGTTTTTAGCTAATTAAAAAATATATTGGGATAACAGAGTAGATAATCGGGCAATCCCGGAGAATTGGGGTTTCTTCGAAAAAAAAGTTTAAAAATAAGAAAAAGGAATTTTCTAGGGTAAAAAAATACGCTGATTACGAATCTGAACTCGGATTTTGAAAAAGTCGAATCCCGGACCCGAATTCGGAATTTTACCCCGGACATTGTCAGACATTGTACAAAATTTTTTGGAGTAAAAAAAAGTTTGTACAAAATTTTTTGGAGTAAAAAAAGTTTGTACAAAATTTTTTGGAGTAAAAAAAGTTTGTACAAAATTTTTTGGAGTAAAAAAAAGTTTGTACAAATGATAGCTCATTCGAAAGAGCTCGTCGAGTTGAGTCGAATGACACCAAAATCAGAGTAATTCATCAAGTTTTGACAAAGTTATGACATAAGTCGATGACTCACACAGTACTCCAATAGGTATACTTTATGTCATAACTTTGTCTAAACATATCCAATCACGCTGAGTTTGGTATCATTCGATGCAGCTCGACGAGCTGCATCGAATGAGCTATCATTTGCACGTTCGAAATACGAGTTCGGGTTCGAAATTTGGTTCGGGTCCGGGATTCGACTTTTTCAAAATCCGAGTTCAGATTCGTAATCAGCGTATTTTTTTACCCTAGAAAAATCCTTTTTCTTATTTTTATCTTTTTTATTCGAAGAAACCCCAATTCTCCGGGATTGCCGATAATCGGAAATAATTAACAAAATTTCAAAAAATTAACAAAATTTCTTTTCTGGTAGTTTGTGGTCATTTTCTTGTTTATCTTCAATAAATTGTCGCTTTCTACTATTTAAATTATTTGCTTTTTGAAAAACAAGTATAGGCCTTTCAAACCCTTAAATTTTTTTTTAATTTTGAAAATCGAAAAAAATTTTTTTAAATTTACCTCGTGTCACAGCTTTAGGAATTCCCAATTGTTGACATTCTACAAATCCAATTTCATCAATTAAATAATTTTTAAATTGGTCGGGCTTAAACTTAATATTTTTGTAAGTCTCAAACATTTCTGGCTGAAGAAGAAAATTAATTAAAAAAAATTATTTAAAATTCTAACCGTTGTTTTTGCTCGTTTGTAATATTTTGACCAATCCTGCAATTCTAATAGTAAACGTCCACCTAAATTAATAATATTTGTTTTAAATTTGTATTTAAAATCGAGAAATTTTTCTAAGTAGCGGAGTCGGGCCCCATTATTTTGGTTGAAGAAGCGGTACCCTATAAAGAGCTGTATCATAAATAGAGGGTATTTTTTACGAGATGTACTTATGTCAAATAGAGGATAGTTTCAAAAACGAGATTTATTTTAAATAAAAAGTGCCTTATAAATAGGTATATCTTAGATATAGAGAGAGCCGCTTAGGCGGCTCCCCCAATGAAGGGTCAACCAAATTTTAAGTAAAAGTATCCAAGGAGCATCTATTATTTTTTATAATAAAAATTAAAAAAATCAAACCTCTATTTAAATGTTTAAAAGTCCTTTTAAAAAATCTTTTAATTCCTTCATCCCCCCAATTTAAATGTATCCATTTTGAAATACTCAAAGCTAAAATAACGTCATATTCTTCTCGTATCATTTCAAGATATTCGTCAGATTCTAATACATAATTCTCTCGAGAAAACCAAACATTGTAATTTTTTATTGATGCTGGGAATTTTCCAATAAACTTTTAAAAAAAGGATTAAAAAAAAAAAAAAAGGAATTCATTGAAATACAAGTTAACACTACATTGGGGCTTATTGTTGGACTTCTTATTGACTTCAGTTATTGAAAGCTTACTTAATTCCCAGAATTAAAATCCTATATAAAATAAAGCTGGGGCAGAGGAATTCCGATTTTCGATCAGATTTCCGGTATCCGATGTGGAGACAAAAAAGTAAAAGAGGAATAATTGGAAAGTTTAAAAGCTCTTCCCCACTCATGTTAATAAGTATAAGAAAGGAAAATCCCAATAAAAGCCCAATACCTAACATTTCACATCAGTAGGTAGAGCACCTAACCCTGTAGAGAGAGAAGCGCTTAATATGTAACTAGGTCACAGGTTCGATTCTAGCCCTTTTACTTGATTTTAAAAATTAAAAAATTATTTTTAGAAAAAACCTCTTGTCCTTCTCCATCATTACATTCAAAATAATGTCTAATATTTTTTCTAGCAACACCAATTAAATGATCATCAATATCAATTCCTAAAATCCATGAAGGTTTTAATTCT
The DNA here is from genome assembly GCA_902706615.1 of Meloidogyne luci. Classification (NCBI taxonomy): domain Eukaryota; kingdom Metazoa; phylum Nematoda; class Chromadorea; order Rhabditida; family Meloidogynidae; genus Meloidogyne; species Meloidogyne luci. The sequence goes on along the minus strand of CACSLI010000273.1, from coordinate 80,819 downwards.
TTTGCAATTTCCAAAGTTAAATGTCCAGCATTACAACCAACATCCAAAATTCTTTTTTTATTAAACCATTCTTTTGGTAATATATCCAAACGGCTGAAAAAATGAGAAAAAAAGATTTTTAAAAATTTTTAGTAATTGGACTCTCCCACAATTTTCCCACATTTAAAAGCCCCAAAACTTTTTAGTTCTATATCGTTATCCAAAAAAAACAAAAATTTTCTAAAGTAAATCAACGATGTATTAGCAATTGGTGCCAAAAAAATACAAAGCTGTTGACTTACAGTTCGAGATGAGGGTTGGCGGTTCAACGGAAATCTCCAGTTATCCAGAAAAGATATCCGGACTCTTTTCGGTTTCGGGTACCGGCAACCGCCAACCTTATTCGGGAGACTCCCACTCCACTCCCATGACTCCATGGAGACACACACACTCGTTATAAATCTTTTAGCCCACTAGGGGTATCTTAAATTCAAGACCCTTATTAAAAATAAAAAAAAATATTTTTTAAACTAACGGATCGTGGTCAAATCCTTTCGTTCTAACTCCATAATAACGATTAAAATTTCCATAACGAAAACGCTCATTTCTACAAAAACAAAAAATATATATAATTTTAATTAAATTAAAAAAATACTTCTTTTCCTTCTTCTCTGAACAAACCAAACTATTTGTGGCTGTAGAAGAAGATGAGGGGAGTCCAGAAGGTGATGAAGTATTCGAACAAAATTCTTCTTCCATTTGGGTCAAAATTATTTAAAAATAAATTTTTAAAAATTAATTTTGGCTAAAAATAAATTTAAAAAAATAAAAAATATTTTTGACGAATAAACAAATAAAAATTAATTTACATTTAAAATAATCTCTAAAATATTTATCTTTAAAAAATATACAAAAATATCATTTCACAAGAGAGGTATAAAATATACAAAATTAAAATTTATTTACTTATATTCACATATCTATTTTTCATTAATTCCCTCTGGTGGACAACTTATTGACCTTCTCTGATTTTTAGCTAGAATTTAGAAAAAATTTTTTTGAGATTTAAGAAAATTATAAGAAAAAATTCTTTCATATGCATAAAAGCAATTCTTTTACGGAATTTTTAAAATTTTTTAAAATTATTTTCCTTTAATTTTCCCCACTCATTGTTAGTGTAGAGAATATCCTTGACACCGAAATTAAAAAAATTACAGAAGTCCAAAGTTTCAGTCCTAGTTCTTCCACAATCCCTTCATATTGTCCCCCCAAAACCCCTAATAAACATAAAAGTAAATTAAAATTAACCAAAATCATCATCATCATTTCCACACAAATCTTCAATAGAATTATCATCACAAGGCAAAGAACCTCCTTTCTCTGACATAATTGATGATTCACTTGATGAAGATTTCTCGCAAGAATGAACAAGATTTTCATAATCATCATCTAAATTCTGTTGTTCAACACCAGCTTTTGGTACAAAAATATCTTGATCTTTATCATAAAATAATTGTGCTCCTTTAAAGACGTTTATATTTGGTGGAACCTAAAAAATATTAATTTAGTAAGAAATTTACGGACAAAATTGAAACATCGAAATTAGACAAAAGAGAGCTATTAGGCCATGGCCTAACAGGTATGAAATAACAAACCCCATAATATCAAACTCAAAAATGTCAAACACTCCAAAAAATCTTTTTATGATTATGACGTTATTTCTGTAGTTTGGTATTTCGATTTGGCCTAAACCCCTCATTTTAATATTCAGTGCGGTTCCTTTACTCCCTCCTTTCCTTCTTTTATCCTTCCTTAAAAATGTCCGGAAATCTAATAAGTTTTTTAAAGATTACCAAAAGTATAGAATTAAATTGAGGTAAATATTTTTCAACAGGCAAATAATTTCCAACCCAAATTTTTTCCTCTTCTTCATTATCCATTTTTATTTTTTTATTATTTGGTTGTTCATTAAATATTTTTTTAAATTGTTCAATATTTAAATTATTTGTTAAAATTTGATTTTCTTTTAATAAAGAAGTTTGTAAATGTTCTAATAATAAATTATTCCAATTGTGAGGACGGGAGGTTAATTCTGTGAAAATTTTTCAGTTGAAAAATTTAAATAATGTTAGTGAGTTCCCTAATGTTCTGTGAGTTCTATCTTTATATATCTATAACTATTTATAGAATAGCCGGAGCATTTTGGCCCAATTAGGAAAAAGGGAAAAAAGGGGCTTGCGTTTAATAGCAGACTTGCCCGAAAATGTTAAAATCCAGAAAGCTATGGATCGAAAAAAGGCTCACAACAGGTAATCAACGGTTCGAGGTGTGCCCGACTAAGCATAATTTAATCTGACCTAAATTCGCAAAAAAAAATTCCCTAAAATTCATCCAAAATCTCCTAAACTCATCAAAAAAATTTAAAAAAACCTTGAATCATTTTTTCACAAATTTGTCCTTTTAAACTCATCGCCAATAAACAAAGTATTTTGTCACAATCTCCAAGTAATTTTACATCTGCTGTATAATTAGGCAGCAATTCTCGATTAATTAAAATTTGAGGAATTGAATTGTCAATATTATAGGGGATTAGACTAACTGGGCGAACTTGTAAAGAAGAACCAATAATTATTAATAAATCAACATTTGTTGAATCTATAGCCATTTGATTGTGAAATTGGTCCGTCAAATCTTCTCCAAAAAATATTATATTTGGTTTGATTACACCAATTTTGCATTTTTGGCAGTAGGCGACTTTCTAAAGAAAAAAAACTTTTTAATATTGTAATTATAAGAAGGGGAGATCCAGCTGGCTAGTCGGGGATCTAACAATAAGATCTTAATGAGAGACTCTATAGTAAATGAGAGGAGACTCTGAACGCCTAACTGGCAAGAGGTTTCAGAATCGATACTTGCCAGGCTAATCTCTTCTTCTTTCGATCTGGATCCGTTTTGATAATTTTGCAGTTTGGTTTAACGTTAGGGTTTGGGTTCACTCAAAAAAACAAACCTTTTGAAAAACATTTTCACGAATTTCTTCTGAATCAATTTCATTTTTACAATTTAAACAAGTTGAACGTGCAAATGAACCTTTAAAAAACTTTATAAAAAATTAAAATTCTATAAACCATGGCATTCAATTAAATTATTTATTCCCGCTAGACGTTCCAAAGTATCAATATTTTGAGTATAATTTCTCAAAAGTTTTCCTTCTTCTTCCAAAAATTTAATAAATTTGTGAGAAATAGAAGGACGGAATTGGCCAGGGAAAATTTCCTAAAAATTAAAAAAAATTTTATTAAAAAAAATTGAAAATTTAAGAAAAAGTTGACCATTATGGACCCCTGACCATCTGTAATATTTTGGAAAAGAAAAAAGAAAAATGAAAAAAGGAGGCAGGTAACCGAAAACAAAACCATAAAGGACTACACAAAAAATTCTTAAAAAATATTTTTTCCAAATACCTTTGCAAAAGCATAAAATGGTCGAGGATTTCGACGAAAAAAGTCAATATCAAACATTGAGTGAGGATCAGGCAATTCAGGAAAATCATCCTTTAATCGAGCATAAATTCCTTTTTCTGAACGAAAATCAGGTATTCCACAACTGACAGAAATCCCAGCTCCTGATATAATCATTATTGATTTGCTACGTCTAAAATTTTTTTAAAATTTACTTTTTAATCCCAAAAAATATCAAAAATGAAAAAGCCTCAATTTAAAATTTTAGAAAGTTAACGACAAAGTTGCGAACAATAAATGAGTTAATTGAAAATGACCCGGCAAACACTCTCTCTTCATCGTAACAAAGAAAAGATGGGCCGGGTTGAGAAAAAAAAGTGGATCAAGTCCAGAATAATCAGGCCAATCCAATAGATCGTTTCGGGCTAACTCAAGGAACAGACAAAACAAGGAACAGACAAAACAAGGAACAGACAAATCAAGGAACGACCAATCCATAAGTTAGTCGTTCCTTGACTTGTCGATCCCTGATTTGTACTTGACTTGTTATTCCTTGAGTTGCCCCTCACCCCCAATAGAGTAATGTTGCCAGTGTAAATCGGTCAGACAACGCCCTGCTTTACCAACAAAAATATTCCCTATTCCATTAAATACCAACCCAATAAATTCAAATAAAAAGAAAACCTAATTAATTCAACAGCATCTTCAAAAGTATTCCATTGCGGCAATTTATCTCTACTTCTAATTTCACACAATTCTTGTAAAAGTTGTAAAATCCAAATGTCAGGTATATTTGTTGGAATAGAATACATTGGATATAAAATTGAAAGGACGCCTCTAGGTGATATTCCTTTCCGAATTAATTGTTGGACTAGAAACATTGATTTTGTTGGTTTTTTCCACTGATTAGAAGGATGATTTGAATTTTCCTGGATGATTAAATTTGAATTAGAAATATTTTGATAATTATTAGAGGAGGTAGAAGGTTGACATTCATTAGCAGAAATTAAATTTTGTTGTTGTTCATCTTCTATTTTCTCTACAATTTCATTGCAAATAACAGAAGAAATATCATCATCCATTAAAGAGAAAAGTAGTAATATTTAAAAAAATCTTCTAAAAAAATATTTAAATTAATTAAAAAATAAATTGGCAGATTGGCAAGCCATCAAAAAAATTCAAAAATAAACGAGAACGAGATTATTTAAAATCTATTAACAAATTAAGAATAAATAACAAAAAATATACTAAAATTACTCATCATCACTATCATTAAAAACAATACGAGTTGGAAACATTTTTGGTTCATTACTTCTTACAATTAAATTTTCTTCAAATTTTTTACTACCATTTTTATTTTTTTCCTCTTTTTTCTTCTTTTTTAAAATTGATTTTAATGGAATATCAGAGATTTTAAAAATTTATAAAAAACGTTAAAAGGTGTTAAATTTGAAAATTTTAGGCGAAAAAAATATAAAATGGATCGCTTTGGGGATTTTTGCAAACGCAAGATATGCGGGCTTTTTGTATTTTTTGAAGCACTTATGTCCCATGGAGTGCCGTTAAGCCTTTAGTTTTTTAAAAATAGGTTTCGGCAGACCCCTAGTATGTATGCCCTCCTTATAAGCCCATGGAGTGCCGTTAAAAGCCCATATTCCAACCCGCTCATTCTATACCCAATCTTCGTAAAAAGTTTTTGCAAATTAGTGTAAGAGATGATCAATTTCTCCCATTCTAATTCAAAATTTAAAAAAAAAATAAAAATTAAAAACCTTTTTTGATTTTCCTCCTCTATTTGTTTTTCCTCTACAAGTTGATCTTCTTCTATAATTTCCTCTTTCTCAACAACCCGCTTCTCCTCTTCAACTTGATTTTCCTCCTCCTCCCCCTGCTTTTCTTCCTCAATTTCCTTCTTTTCTTCAACCTCCTTCTTTTCTTCAATCTCCTTTTCTTCTTCAACTTCCTTATAAATTACTTCAGTTTTATCGCCTCCACATTTCTCAGCCCTTTTATTTTTTAATTTTTCAGCTTCATCTTTAATTGCTTCCCAAGCTTTTTTACAAAGCCCATAATTTTTATAATTTAATGAATTTTGAAGAAAATTAATAAATTTAGATTCTTTTCTGGGTATATTTGTATATCCTTGTATTTTTCGAAGTAAACCTTTTAATTGCGGGTCATTAACAAATTTAATAGCAGCTCGAACTTGATTGACCCAACTATCTTGTTTTACTTCTCCCTTAAAAGTTAAATTTAAAAAATGTCGAAGATTAATTTATAGATGCCTCTGGAACTGAAAATTGTTATCTTATATGAGGGATAAATAGTCGGGGATTTGTTTAGGCAGCTCCTAATCAGCAGATATAGGCGAAGAGGTAAGGATGAGAGGAAAGAAAAAGGGGAGCTAAAAAATAACAGAAACTTTTCAAGAGAAAAAGGAAAATTTTCAATGCTTTTTTCAATCAATTTTGAAGGTATCTAGAATCAAGCCCGTAGCCGGATTTTTTTCAGGGGGAGGGAGGGGGGAAATTTTTCTGTGCCAAATTTTTTTCGCCTTCGACGACAAAAATTTGATTTTTAGCGGCACAGGAGAAAATTTTGAGCATTTTAGAAGGCTATAGACCAAAAAGGTTAATTTTGAAGGCTATAAAACCAATTTCCTCCAGCGCCGGGGGCCTGTCTAGAATGAGGCTCGACCACTAAAAATTCACTAATATAATTATTTTAAGCTTGTTAAATTTGAAAAATAAATATAAAAACAAAAAATAAACCTTATTAATTTTAGCAGTATAATTAGCCCCTCCATATTTTTCATCTTCAGAAATACATTTAATATGATGATCATAATTATTAATAGTAAATACAACTTGACAATCCATACAAGAAAAAGATCCATTTTTACATTTTGAGGAATGTTTTTGAACTTGATTTTTCTTTAAAGATTCTCCACAGTTGTCACAAATAAAGAAAACCATTCTTTAACAAAAATTGAGAAATTTCAGGAAAAACTTAATAAATTAAGACGTAAAAATAAATAAGATCCACTAAAAATTAAATTTATTACCTAAATTAAAGAAAAACGGGTTGGGACGAATTGGAGAATTTTGTACAGTGGGACGAATTGGGACAGGACGAATTAATGAAAAGTTAGAATAACAGCCAGTTTGGTGCGACCGTTTCGGCGCTAGGACAGTTTGGCGTAAAACATCTTTTACGTAAATTTTACGTGGGACATCCTTTTTCTTGTGATTTTTTCACGTTGTGAACGTGTGTCACGCCATTTTCTACCTAATTATCATATAATTTTTCAGCTTATTTGACTTTCCAATTTTAAAGAAAAATGTTCCCGAGACATTCAACAATATTTAATAAACGAGGAGTTGTTAAATTTTTATTTCGAACATTAGCTACTGGTCAAGGTTAGTTTCTTTTAACAATTTTTTAAAGAATTTTTCTCTTTAAGAATCAGATTTGGTTGTTATCGGATCTGGCCCAGGCGGATATGTAGCTGCGATAAAAGCTGCTCAATTGGGAATGAAGACAGTCTGTGTTGAAAAGAATGAAACTTTGGGTGGTACTTGTTTGAATGTTGGTTGTATTCCCTCCAAGGCTTTACTCAACAATTCTCATTTTTATCATATGGCTAAACATGGAGATTTAAATTCTCGAGGTTTTTTTTAGTTTTTTTAATATTTTTAGGATGGGGATTTTTTGTCTTTTTTCTAATTTTGAGTGCCATTTCTGATTACTTTTGGGATCCTTACAGTTGGACTTTTAGTTATCCTTAGTGTTAGAGTTGGATTTCCCTTATTTGGGCGGGAACGATTCGAGGAACCGGAATTTTAAGACTGTCGGGATCAGGGCTTTGAAACCTTTTCGGTTTCTGGAATCGGAATATCCGCGATTTATATCTCTTTTTTCTTTTCTACTTTTCAATTTAGCCGAAGATTTTTTTTGTAAATTCTGTCCATTTCTTTAAATATATTTTTAATAAATTCTTTCAAAAATTTTAGGAGTTGAAGTTACCACAACACTTAATTTGGATCAAATGATGAAAGCTAAACTTACATCTGTGAAAGCTTTGACAAGTGGAATTGCTTCATTGTTTAAAGCAAATAAAGTTGAACATATTAAAGGAATTGGAACTATAACAGGGGCAAATGAGGTTATTTTGAGATTACAAAAAAATTTTTAATTTAAAATTTTAAGGTAACAGTAAAAAAGTCGGATGGGTCTGTCGAGGTTGTAAAAACAAAAAGAATTTTAATTGCTAGCGGTTCTGAAGTTACACCATTCCCAGGAATTGATATTGACGAGGAACAAGTTAACAATTTAATTCTTTTTGGTTTCAACTTTTAATTTAGATTGTTTCTTCTACAGGAGCCCTTTCACTCAAAAAAGTGCCTGAAAAGGTTTTAAAAAATTTTCGCAGACTATTTTAAATTTTTTAATTTTTAGATTGTTGTGATTGGAGCTGGGGTTATTGGACTTGAACTGGTATTTCTTTATTTTTCCTAGAAAAGCTTTTGCGGATATAGTAACTTCCAGATTTTTTAAGAATTCTTTTGCTGACACAATTTGCGGATTTTTTTCAATGGGAAAATTTTGCGGACAAAATTTGCGGATTTTTCCCAATAAAATTTTAAACTAAAAATTCCTTACCCAAAAATTATAGCTATATTTATAGGGAAGTGTATGGCAAAGATTGGGGTCACAAGTAACAGCAGTAGAGTTTATGGATAGTGTTGGAGGTGTAGGGATTGATGGAGAAGTTTCAAAAAATTTTCAACGTTTTCTTAAAAAGCAAGGATTTAATTTTCTTTTGGGAACTAAAGTTGTTAGTGCTACAAAAGAAGGAAATGGGAAAATTAAAGTGAATGTTCAAGGTGTGAAGGATGGAAAGGAACAAACGGTTTGTTAATTTTAATTATTAATAGGGTCGAACTTTTTTAGAGCCCCTAGGGCTTAAGGACTTCCAGCTCCTTATCCATTGTTCAACCAGATTTAAAAAACTTATTTTAAATTGAGGTCTATCTAAAACTGGGGGGTCAAGGGTCTATCCAGAGTTCACAGAGTTCGGTTTGGCGACTGAAATAGGAGTGTGCGCCAAAATTTTGGCGTTTATTGTTGCTGGTAGATTATCTTAAAACGGAGTTCCATTAATTTGGCATTCCTTAATTTGAATTATTTACAGCTTGATTGCGATGTTTTGCTAGTTTGTATAGGCAGACGGCCTTTCACTACTTCTCTCGGGTTAGAAAATGTAAAATTAAATTTGGACGACAAAGGGCGAGTTCAAGTAAATGATAATTTCCAAACTGATGTTCCTTCAATTTATGCAATTGGTGATGTAATTAAAGGGCCAATGTTGGCACATAAAGCTGAGGTTTTTTAAAAATTTTTAAAATTTATTTTCAATTTAAAAATTTAAAGGATGAAGGAATTGTTGCTGTTGAGGGTATGGCTGGTGGGCCTGTTCATATTAATTATGATGCAATTCCTTCTGTTGTTTATACACATCCTGAAGTTGCTTGGGTAGGGAAATCTGAAGAACAACTTAAACAAGAGGTTAGACTTAGACAACAAATCGGACCTCATTATAAGATGCACTAGTTACGCCTAAAATTTTTTTGATTTTGTTATTCAATTTTGTGTCATTTACACTGGTATTTTGGCGTTTTAGTTTTACTAGGCACTATGTATGATTGGATGGGATGGTTGTCTAAAGCGATGCTTAGGCAGCTCTCCGGCCCAAGATGTAAAATACACCTCATAAAATACGATTTTTCAGTCCCAAGTTGGTATCTTATAATGAGTTATGACATTATAATTAAAAATCTTAAATTCTGAAAATTAAAATTAAGGGAGTTTCTTACAAAATTGGCAAATTTCCCTTTATCGCCAATTCTCGTGCAAAAACAAACAATGACGTTGAAGGTTTTGTGAAAGTTTTGGGAGAGAAGGATACTGATCGACTTTTGGGTGTTCATATTATTGGACCGGTTTGTTTATCTTATTTTAAAAAAATTTTTAAATGAGATATTTTGTCCCAAACGAATATTTGATTAATTTTTAAATTATTTTTACAAATTAAAAGTATAGTCCTTTTTTCATGTTGATCCCTCAGGCATTTATTTTCCTCGCAAACTTTTAATTTTGCATGTTTTTCCCAGCTCTAGTGATTAAAAACCCTCACCCATTCCTAGTCTTCTCATTTTTTTTTAAATTGGATTTTCGCTAATAAATTTTAAAGATTTTTTAATTTTAGAATGCTGGCGAGATGATTGCTGAGGCTACTTTAGCTTTAGAATATGGAGCATCATGTGAAGATATTGCTAGAGTTTGTCATCCACATCCGGTTTGGATTTTTTAATTTAATTTATAAAATTAAAATTTTATTTTTAGACCCTCTCCGAAGCATTCCGTGAAGCTAATTTGGCTGCTTATTGTGGAAAACCAATAAATAGTATTTGAAATTTTTTGTGAAAAAATGGGAGGAATTGGAAAGACTTTAAAAAATAGTAGGATTTATTTTTTTGTTTGTTTTTGGATTTTTATATAAATTAATTAAAATTTTTTAGAAGAAAAAAATTATTTTTTCAGCTACATTTTAAAAGTAAAAAAAATTTTTTTGAGAAAAATTCACACGGGATAATAGTTCACACTTTTTTGGAAGTTTGTAATTTAATCTTCCTTTTTTTTAATTGTTAGATTTTTTGGAGGAAAATTTACTTTTTTTTTGAAAGGTTTTTGCAAATTTTAGTAGCTTTATCTGAGTAATTTTAGTATTCATTTTTTAATTATCAATAATATTTTGTTGATAACGTTAAAATATTCTCGATCAGTATTTATGTATATTTCAACAAAAAGAGAGCCTTTCACTGAAAGACACCATTTATATTTACTTTAATTAACTACAAATTATTTAATAATAGATAAAGCCATTCTTCCGGGTCCGCAAACCTAATTTTGGGATTTTTTTTCTGTTACTGGACGAATCACGGTCGGATGGATTTTTCGTATTAATCTGGTGCGGAAAAATCTGAAAATCTTTTAAAGACCCTGGATTGGGAACCCTGGCTCAGAAAAAGGATGCCTCGATTCAAGGTCATGCTTGGAAAATAATTTTATTCCTTACAAATTTTTTTTTTGAAATTTAAACATTTTCCTCTGCCTTTCTTTAAATTTTTGAAAAAAAAAATACGGGAAAATTAAATTAATTCTTTTTGTCTTCTCAAGTTGTCTTTAAAATCTATTTTTAATTTTTAAAAAAAAATTTTTTTTCCAAGGGTTTAACCTTTAAAGAAATGATTTTTGTTTTTAACCTCGAATAAATATTAAATATTTCCACAAAATTTTTTAAAGAAAATTTTTGTGGAAAGACGAAGGTGATTCACACCACCTTTCTTTGCCTTTCTTTAAATTTTTTTTTTTTAAACTACACTAACCACCCCCAACCCCAACTCTTGTCGCAAAAATAGAGTAAATATTTATTTTTGTTTGTACAGATAAGAAAAAGAAGAGGGTATTAAAAAAGCTTTCATTAAAAATATTTTTTGTACAAATTTTTAAGCGAGGAATAAAAAAGCTTTTGGGTTATAAAAAAATACAATTAAATTTTTTTGACTTTATTGATTTTTAATTTAAATTGTTTTAAAAAAAAATTTTTTTTCTGATTAAAATTTTTGAGGCCGGCACTTGGGGTCGAAATTAGGACCGACTTGACGGCACTAAATTTGTTGTTTTTTTTTGGAAAATTTTAGGGTATTCAAAACTGAGGAACCAATCCTTGGTTCTTCAACCCCGTTGAAGAACTTTATTTTTAATAAATTCCCAATATTTCTTTTCCCTTTAGAGAAGCTTTTTGAAAAATAATTTTTTGAAAAAAAAATATTTTTTTTAAAATAACACTTTAAATGTTAAAATATACATTAAAGATGAATGTTCTCTCTATGTTCTTCCTTTCCTTATCCCATGAATTGTTTGAAAAAATGAGTCATTTTAAAATAAATGCTAAAAGAATAACAATATTTTTATTCCTTCTTTTTGACTCCTTCTTATTTCAAAAATTTTTTAAAAATTTTTTATAGCCTTACCTCACTATAAGGTAATCCTTTGGGGTTAAAAATTGTGTCTATAATGAGGGTTATGTTAAATAGAAGGAACCTTATAATGGATGTATATTAAACAAAGGTGTAACTAAAATTGGTTGTATCTTGTAGTGAGGTCCTCCCCTCTATTTAAGAGACACCTCAATATATGTATCTTGTAGTGAGGTCCTCCCCTCTATTTAAGAGACACCTCAATAAAAGCTTAATTAAAATTTTTCTGTTCCAGCCAGCAATCTTATAATTATGTCCGGCAATGATTTATTTTAATAAGATTTTTATAGACTAAAATTAATTAAAATTCTATTTTTGTTCTTTATTAATTTAAAAAATTATTATAAAAATGTCACCAACACTTCAACAAAAAAATATACTAATTTTATTAATTTTTCTTTTAATTCCTCAAATAAATTCTTTTGACTATTTTGACTCAACATCAAAACAAAAACAAAATTCTTTTAATTATTCAAATTTATTAAAATCAAAAAATGTTGAAAAAATAAAGGAAGGGGGAAATAATTCTTTAAATAATTTACCTTTAATTTCAAATTTAAAAATGCCGTCAAATTTGGAAAATGTTAATATTGAGGTTATTTTAATGAGAGGAAAATTAATTTAAATTTAATTAAAGATTCAATTGCGTGGATATTCCAATCCAGACTTTAGACTCCCTCAGGGGAGGCTGTGTACATGCCCTAAAGGCTCTTTTGGTGAGCATTGTATTCAGGCAAGATTAGAATTTTTTGATTAATTTCATAAGGGTGGAATGCCTGGAGTGAAGCCCTCACCACCACGCACAATTGCTCTAGCTACCAGGGCCATTACTTTCCCCTTTAAAACTTAAACCCTGTCTTGTAAGTGTTTTTAAAATGTTAGTCAGCTTGATCTCTCCCTTTTTTTCCTCACAACATCAAGTAAGATTAATTAAGATTTATCTATTAAGATACGTTTGGGGAATAATTTTGGGGAATCGTTTATTCCCCAAAATTTTAAAGCAGGCGAATTCATAAAAGACAAAAAATATTTTTTAGGCTAGTCCACAACGTAATGGTTACAATTGCCTTACATCTTTAACAATTTTTGTTCTTTCTGCTAGGTAGAAAATTATTTTTTTATAAGAATAATTTTTATTTTTTTCAAGTTCTTCTCTTAAATATTTACAAACAATTTATAACCCACTTAACCAAGCAGGCCAACTTAATTTTGAACAATTGCCACAAAAGTTTTTGATTGATTCTCAACCTGTTAGTTTTAAAATATAGTTGAACTTCGCTATAAAATACCCTCCTGTGGCTGAAAAATCGTCTCTTATAATGAGTCGTCTCTTAAATAGAGGGTAAAACTCCATTATAAGAGACCCTCAGGGCTGAAAAATCAGTCGTCTCTTAAATAGAGGTCAAAACTTCATTATAAGAGACCCACCAATACTAGCTGTTCTTCTATTTAAGATACACCTCAGTATAAGGTACCCTCTATTTAAGAGACCTCATTCTAAGGTACCTTCTATTTAGATTTACCCAATATTAGATAAACCTCCATTTAAAATCCTTCATTATAAGAACGATTTCTCTACTTCAAAGGAGGTATCTTATAGCGAGCTTCGACTAATTTTAAATTTAAAATTCAAAATTAATTTAAAGTCTGCTATAGCCGTTTTAGTTTACAATTTGGGACCTCAAATTGATTCCGATGGAAGTTTATATGAAACAAATACTGTAACTCTAGTTGACAGTTTTACTCATCCTTTAAATTTATTTTCTGGGTATTCTTCGGATATTCGTGGACAACAAAGTGTTAACCTTATTGGGGAAATATTGGGAACTCAGTAAGAGAATTTTTATTTGAGTTTAGTTAAAGGCGAAGGAGCCAAGTGGAAGGAATAGAACCTGCGAACTCTGCTAACAGTGCTTGACCTATCGAGCTACCACGGAGTTTACTTGAGCGATATCTCTGCCTCGACAAAGAGGTGGAGGTCAATAAAGTCATAACTTTCAGGGAATATGGCACAGCTAAAGGGAATATGGCAAAGCTATTCCCTGAAGGTTATGACTAATTGACCTCCACCTCTTTGTCGATGCAGAGGTATCGGCCAAGTAAACTCCGTGGTAGCTCGCTAGGATTCACTGTTAGCCGAGTTTTCGTTTTCAAATTTCTATTTCGACGAAATTTTGTTTTTCGACTTCGATATTTCGATTTTGACGAAATTTCTGAATTTTCCGAAATTTCTGATTTTTTTTCGATTTTCGAGTTTTATGGGAATAACACCTTAATGATCTCAAAGAGCAACTTGTTTAAAAAACCCTCCACACAGATTTTTAAAATTTAACAAATAAATTCTTTAGATTGTCATTTACTTATTCTGTTTCGTGTGCCGGAGGAATAGGTAAAGATGGTAGACGTTTAATGGGTCCTGGTTGTGATTTAAATTGTAATACTACATCTATTACAACAAATAATGCAATTTGTGAGAATGTAAAAACTGGGTATTTTAGTCAATGTAAATGGACAAATGGGGGAAATTTGGATGTAAATATTAATTTATTTTTAATTAAAAATATCATGAATGTCCTTGGTTTCCGGGGGCTCCGATTTTCTATATTTATAAATAGATTAGTTCTAGGGGCATCCAAGGCCCATGGTCATATTGGGTGGGTAATCCTTTTAGTGGAAGTGTGGTTTTAAGACAAGACAAGGGTTGTTGGCTAAGAATCGGACTGACTCAAGGAACCGAGAATTTTTCTGTTTAGTTCCTCGTCAAAACCTCTCTTAAGGATCAAGTTTCAATCTCTTAAGGGTGCTCGGTCTTGAAGTGATCAAGCTCTTTGTCCTTAGTTGAGAAAATTCTTGGTCTTTTTCTATCACTAAAATAAAATTCTTTATAAGGTCACCAATTGTCAAAATTGTCCTTTTGGTGTTAAAAATAATGCTTATTGTGCTGATGAACAGGGAGGAGTGTTATATGGGGTAATTTAAATTTTAAGTTTTAATTAAAATTTTTTGTGAAGGAAGTTGTCTCAACTTTTTATTATAATGGATTTATTATTCTTTGTCTTGTTTCTGGTATTTTGTTCGTTTTATTGTTGTTATTGTTAACTTGTTTGCTGTTTTCGAGAAGGTAATTAAGTGGATCTTATGATAAGATAAACTATTCTGGGGCTGGAAAAATCGTCTCTTATAATGGGGTGTATTGAATAGAGGGCACCTTATAATGGGGTGTATATTAAATAGAGGGTACCATGTCAGGAATGGGTTGGGCTGAGAAAAAGGTCGGGTTTTGGGTCGAGAAAAGTCCGAGCTTCGAGTTGGGTCAGTTAGAGGGATTAAGAAGGCAAAAAGTCGGGTCGGATTACTAAAATTTTCTTCAGATCGGGTTTCAGGTAACCCGGCCCATCCTCTACCTCCCACTGAGATGTATCTTAAATTGAGGGTATCGCTTGTGCAGTTTCCCCCACCCTGTGGGCAACCAACTCTTAAAAAGGGCGTCTAAAAAATAGAGGTGTGTAACTAGTATTGGGGGTATATTATAGTGAGTTCCGACAGTCTTTTTAATTCTAAATTTATTTTAAAGAAACTCCAAACAAGATAATAACCAAAACAAATTTCATTCTTCAAAAAGAAGTAACGAGTCAACCCTCCTAAAATCAACTTTTAATAACCGCCCAGAATTAATTCCATTAAATTCCTCAAAAGAAGAAACAAAAAATAATAATATAAAAATAATTCCCCCCTCGTATAACAAAAATGAAATTAATTTAAATCCACCCCCTCCCTCCCCATTCCCTCGAAGTATTAATGCAAGTACTGCAAGTATTCCAAATGATATAGTAATTAATGGACAACAACAACAACAACGTTTTCCTGTAATTCAAAATGGTGGAAAATTGAGAAGTTAGTTGTTTTTGGCTAAAATGGGGGGTTTTCTTTGTCTTCCCGAACAAATTTTTAAAAAATTTTTAAAAAGGAAAGACGGAAAAAATATAAAAAAACGAAATCGAAAAAAGATGAAAGACTATAAACCCAGGGGTTTGGGATAAACCGACTCTTCCCTGCTACATAAAAGATTCTGCTAATACGAAAATCATGAATTTCTGTTAAGTTTTGTATCGTGAATTTTGAGGCATGGAATTTTTAAAAAAGAATGTGAGCCGTGAATTTACAGGGATTAGGAGGAGGGAGATTTGTCTGCAAGACCCTTAAATTTATTAAAAATCCAAAAATATTTTTTTTTTAATTAGAAACACTTTCACCTCCACGTTTTCAACCTTTACCTCATCTTGGCCCTCAGGCAGACAATAATATAGTGAACAGCAGCAATTTTGCTAGTCGAACAGGCACTCCTAGTGTTTCTGCTGATGTTTAAAAATTAAAAATTTTTAAACAATTTTTTAATATTTTTTTACTATTTATATTTTTTATTTGTTTTCCTTTACTACTACTTTTTTTATTTTTTTCTCTAACCAATGAACAAATAAAAATTTTTCTGTGTATACAATTAATTTATTCCTTCTCTCTATATAAACCAACTAATTGTCCATTGATTGGTTTTCCCCTCTTAAATTAATAAATTTATATTTTTCTTCCCTTTTTTTCATTTACTAATTCATTTTACTTAATATAAAATATATTTTTTTTAAATAATTTGTTAAAAAAATTTTAATTAGAAATTTAGTTTTACAAAATCCATTTATCGAATTAAGCAGCTCACCAATTTATTTAAACGATTATTTACTTTTCCCATCATTAGATAGTGTCTGGTTAAGTAGGTAAGACCTCCGACTTGTAACGGAAAGGGGGTAAGGCTCGAACCCCGCTGTGGTAAAATGACTAGATTTGGGTATTTAAATAATTTATCTTATCATTTTATCATTTTTATCTGATAAAAAATTTTTTTCCGAGTATTTTCTAACTTTTCATTTTTATTTTTTAAAGTTCAAGTTAAAGAAAAAAATTTAAATGAGAGCAACAATTTGGCAAATCGGTTTATTTCAACGTTTAGAAGGCAACAATAAAGAAGCTATATGTAAATTATGTATCGAAAATAAAGAGAAGAAATATACTTTTAGTGTTAATAATTTTACAACAACAAATTTAGTTTATCATTTAAAATCTAAACATAAAAATACGGAATTTTATAAATTATTTTTTAAATTGGAAAAAGAAAAAGAAAATAAGAAAATTAAATGTGAGGAAGATTTTAATAATAAATTGGCACAAAAAATTGAAGAACAAGCTGAAGATAATAATGAATTGGTAAGGTTCTCTTGGAGTTTACTCATTGACATAAATTTTTCGTGGAGTGTGACAAAATGTCAAAAATTCCTCTTGTGACATTTTGTCGAATTGATGTTTCGAAAATCTTAATAACTTTGTTGGACAAATTGCCAATACAGGTAAAATCTTCAAAACACCAGTTCGACAAAATGTCACAAGAGGAAATTTTGACATTTTGTCATATTTCACTCAAATTCATTCTTATTTTATTTTAGTCACAAATTAATTCTGAACAATTACTTCAAATTACAGAACAATTATTGTTTAATAATTTGGTAGAAATTAATAAAGAAGGACAGAAATTGTCTCAAAATAATTCTGAAAAGATGGAGCAGCAACAAAATCCTCAACCATCTTTGGAGGGTAATTTTTGTTATTTTATGATCTTTGGGGGAAAGGCAGCTTTGCAAAGGTAGGAAGGAGGAAAATTTCGCCTTTTTGGTGTTTCGCCTTTCGGTATTCGCTTTTTGCTTTTAAAGCAGTTTGGGCACTCCTCTGGGATGTAAGGGTTGTGGGATGTTTCAAACAACTAGATTTCCTCACCTTTGAAGGCTGGAAGGGCTTGTCGGCATTTTAATCGGAGTTGAGTTGTATGGGAGAACATTGTTGTATAATGAACCTATTTTAATATTAATTAGAAAAGGGAAGGATTATTGACTTCAAAATTTTTTATTTTTTTTTTAAATTTTTAAGATTCTTTTGCATTGAAACCGGGTGAAGATTTGGACGTTGAGTTGAAAAAGGCTAAATTGCAATATTATCGAATTCAGGTATTTTTCTTCTCTTTAAAAGGTTTTCAATCTTAAAATTAAGGGGAAATTGTTGGCAATGGAATATGAGGAAAAAATGGAAAAGAAAAGAGAGGAGGAAAGGAAGAGGGCAAATACCGTTTATTTGATTTGATCTTTAAATTAAAGAAAAATAATAATTTTCTTTTGTGCAATTTTATTTCTTTTAAATTATAAAAATGTTAAATTTTAACTTCAATTTTATTCGAATAATTTAATTTTTTTATTTACTTTTTCTTTTTAAATTTGCTTTTTTACTCAAATTTATGAGGACAAAGGGTACTTTTCCGTTTTGTTACACCCCCCTATATTAATTCTCAAAATGTCACATATGGGGTAATTAAAGGTGCTGAGTCGAACGGTACCCTTCTTTTTCCTAGGAGATGTCTGTGAACCAAGATAAAGGGCTCGAAATGGTCAAAAACCATTGGGCCATTTTGGGGTAAAAAATTCGAATGTGCACATAATAACTCATTCGAAAGAGCTCGACGAGCTGAGTTGAATGACACCAAAATCACCGTCTTCGAACAAGTTTGGACCGAGTTACGATACAAAAAATTGTGTGGTTCTTCAATTTTCAGGGACCTGAATCTCGGTCAAATCAAATCAGATTTCGTTGGACTTGGTGTCTTTCGACTCAGCTCCATGAGCTCTTTCGAATGGGGTATTATTTGTATATTCGAATTTTTACCCCAAAAATTAACTTACTCCCCCATATGGTTTTTGACCATTTCGAGCCCTATATCTCGGTCCACAGACATCTCCTGAGAAAAAGAAAAGTACCGTTCGACTCAGCACCTTTTATTACCTTATATGTGACATTTTGAGCATTAATATAGGGGGGTGTAACAAAACGGAAAAGTACCGGACAAAGTGTCCCAAAGAGACAATAGGAAATTAGGACAATTGGTCGAAAGACAATTGGACAGTGTGGTTAAGTGGATTTTGTTTGAGAATTAGTAGAGGGTGGGATTCGAATCTTCTCTAGGTTCATTCTAGAACTAGCCCTTCTCTTCAAGCTCGAATTCGGGCCCGGGATTAGAAATAAGCAGAATTTGAAATATTAGGAATCAAAACACTCGATACTGGCAAACCTTTAAAATATCGTAAGAGCATTTTCCTCCTCTTTTTTCGAGGGAGATGAAGAATGAGGAAAAGGGAAATCAAAATAACCGGAATTTTGCCCGTTTTATTGACATTTTTCACATTTCACGCAAATTCATTTTTATTTTTAGTTAAAGAACAATTATTGTTTAATAATTTGGTAGAAATTAATAGTAAAAAGATGGAAGAACAAAAAAAGCCTCCATCTTTAAAGGGTAATTTTTATTTTAAAATAATTTTTGGGGGAAAGTAAAGAGGTTGGGGTGTAACGAAGGAAGGTAACTCAGTTTAGTTTTTTCGGTATTTGACTGCTTTTTCTAATTTAGTTTCGGCGTACTTTTGGGGTATAAGGGCTTGGAAGTTTTCAAACAACTAGATTCCTCCAACTTTGAAGGGGGGCAAAAAATTTTAATTGTAACGAAAAATTTATTAGGTAAATTACACAGAAATGTTTTATAGTTTGGGGATACCTAGAAGGGCCTTGTAGGTACTTTAAGTGGAGTTGACTTGTATGGGAGAACATTGCTCTCTAATAGACCTACAAGATTCAATGTACCCCAAAATTTATTTTTATTTTTTAAGATTCTGTTGCGTTGAAACCTGGTGAAGATATGGATACTGAGTTGAAAAAGGCTAAATTGGAATATTTTCGAATTCAGGTATCCTTCTTCTAAGCTCATTTAAAAAATTTATTTTCAGACTATCTTGGCTGAAGAACAAATTTCCAACCTTAAAATTCAACGTAAAGTATTGGAATTAGAATATGAGGAAAAGGCGGAAAAGAAAAGGCGTGAGGAACGCGTGGGGTATTGTTATTAAAGAAAAAAGAAAAGGAAGAATCTTATGTTTTGTTAAAATTAAAAAAGAAATTTTCGTGCAACTTTATTTTTTTCGCTAGGTAAATTATAAAAATTTTAAATTTACTTTCTTTTACTAGAGTTTTTTTACTATATTTTATTATTTTAACTATTTAAATCGTGTCTGGTGATTTCGCCAGTGAATGATTTGGGCAGTGAGTGATATGGGCAGTAGTGATTTAGGCAGTAAACGTTTTTTAAAAAATTTTCTTCCACGCAAAAACAATTCGAGTATCACTAGATGAATAATTCTGAGTAATCTCGGCATTAAGTATATTTTACATGAATTTTTTAAGAATGAATAATTATAAAGACAAGTTGGCATCGCAATAAAATTAAACGAAAAGAGAAGGGTGGCTAAACACGTCTCCGGGTCCACAATTAACCACCTATTTTTTGAAATTTTTAAGTTCGAGACTCAAACAACGGTTACTGCCCAAATCACTCACTGCCCAATTAACTCACTGCCCAGTTCACTTCTGTCGAAATCACACGGCACCATTTAAATTAACTCAATTTTTTGGGACGAAATGTCTCACAAAAAGACGATAGGAAAATGGACAAATGACCAGAAGACGTTGTGGTTAAGTGGATTTTGTCTGAGGGTTCTAAGAAATAATTCTTAAAATTTTATGAAATTTTTAGGAAATACATTTTAAATATTAATTAAATTAAAAAATGTCGATTCTACGTGTTTTGAGTACCGTTCCATTCAGGTTATTTTTTAAATTTTATAAGAAAATTAAAAAAAAATTTTTTAAAGTAATCGTCCACCAGTACAAGATATAATAGCTAATTTACATTCTTATTTTACTTTTAATTTTTTGATTGGACTGGCTATTTTGTTAAGTTATAAACAATTTGGAGGTAGACCTATTGAGTGTATGACGCCTGCTGGATTTTCTTCATCTTGGACGGATGTATTTTTTAATCATTTCTTATAATGAGGGTTATTTTAAATAAAAGACCCTATAATGTGGTCTATTAAATAGAGAATATCGTTTTGTCTATCCTACAATGAAGGGTCTTTAATTGGGGGTATCTTGAATAGAGGATGTTAGGCAGCTTCCTCCACCTAAAGTTCAGCCAAATTTCAAAAAACGTATCCTAAATAGGGGTGTGTCTCATATCGAGTTCTATCCTCTATTTAAGAGACCTCATTATTAGAGAGGATTTTTCGGCCACAAGTTATCGGGAGGTCTGATTGAAAAAATTTATCTTAAAAAAATTTTTAGTATACAGAAAATTATTGTTATACGGCCAACACTTATTTTGTAGCTATAGATAAAGCTGAACAAATAATAGTGAATATAAGTGATGAGGAAAGAAGAGAAAGGAGAATTAGCTATTATCAATGGATTCCCTTCTTTTTAATATTTCAAGCTGGGTGTTTTAAAGTGCCTGCTCTAATTTGGAAATACTTTCATGCACAATCAGGTTTTTTTAACTTTGGTAATCCTAGGGAATCCGCAAAGTTTTTATCCGCAAAAATTTTTGCAAACAAATTTTGTGTCCGCAAAATTTTTGCGGACAAAAAATTTTTTCTAATTTTTAAAATTATTTCTCTTTAAAGACTTTTTAACTCGAATCCTTTGCTTTCTTAAAATTAATTTAGAAAATAAATTTTAGGAATGAAAGTAGGCGAAATTCTTCGAATAGCAACTAGTGAAGCAAATAGTGATCCAACAATTAGAGCGGATAATATTAATTCTCTTTGTAATCATCTGCAGAAAGTTTTAAAATTTCATAGAAGATTGGAAATGGTTAATATTTTCTAATAAATTTTTAATTTTATTTGGGGATATTTTTTGGGTGTATTTTTTAAATTTTTTTAAAGGAAAAGAATTCTTGGGGATAAGAAAAAACTTTTAAAGTTTCCTTCAAGATTGGGTTTTGTGATCTTATTAGAAATGAAAACCTGGGCTCTAAGAATTCTACTAAAAAATATAAGGGAGTAAAGATTAATTAATAGCTGGGCCGTGGCCAAGGAGGGATGTGACGGGATGAGAGAAAATCGGCTAGGATTCCGAGTTGGGTTTTTAAAATTAATTCCGGATCGAGTTTCGGATCGAAAGAATTAGGATTTCTGAGTTCGAGTAACCCATCCTTCGTGGACAGCTAGTTTTGAAATCAAAATTTTTTTCCTTTTTTCAGAGAAGAATTCGCCCTCACAGATTTTTTCGTCTCTTAAACATGAAATATTCTGCTTATTATGTAACACTTGTATATTTATTAAGTAAATGTTTATTTTTTATTAATGTGACAGGACAATTAAATTTTCTTAATCGGTTAGATTTTTTATTTTAATTGAAAAAATTTTATTTTTTAAAGTTATCTTTTTGGGTCGAACGATAATTTTGGTTATGAATTTTGGAGAAATTTGTTGCACTGGAATTCAACTTTTTGGAAAGAATCTGGAGTATTTCCTAGAGTTACTTGGTGTGATTTTGATGTAAGAAAAGGAATTTTTTTGAAAATTTTTGAGAAAAATTTTTGGAAAAATTTCAAAAAAATTTTGAAATTTTTCAAAAAAAATTCTCAAAAATTTTTTTAGAAAATTTCAAAAAAAATTTTTTTTGAAAATTTTCAGAAATTTTTTGTAAATTTTTCAAAAAATTTTTTTTAAAGGTTAGAGAAATGGGACAGTCAGTCAACCATACAGTTCAATGTGTTTTAGTTTTAAACGTTTTTATGGAAAAAGCTTTTATGCTTTTATGGGGATGGTATACAGTTTTGGCAATTATTACTTTGGCTAATATTAGTGCTTGGTTTGTATTTATTTTTTCCAAATTTTAAAATCGGCCGGAATCCCTTGTCTGTGGATATAATTTTCAAATTTTCCCAACCTTTAATTTTGCCGGAAATTTTTTAAGAAACAAAAATTTTTATTTTTAAAGGTTTTATGGCTACTTAAGTACAGCTTCTGCCGAGCACTTTATTTTTAATCATTTAGAAATGGCTGGTGAACCATTATTTGATAAAGATCCGAATATTTTACAACCAAAGCGTTTGTTTATTTTAATTAAAAAATTTTTTTTCTTTAAAGAAATTCAACAATGTGTAGCTAAATTTATTGTTAAATATTTAAAAACTGATGGATTATTTATTCTTCGATTAATTGCCCAACACGCTGACGTGGTTAATTTTAAATTTTTTTATTTTTTAAATGAGATTTTTAGCAAATGTCAACACAATTAATTTATAAAATGTGGACAAGTCATTATATTATTGAAAAACAAAGAGAGTAAGTCAAAATTTAGTTTTTGCAAAAAAAATTTTTTGGAGATTTTGGAGGAAATTTTGCTTAATCCATAAGAAGGTCTAGTCGTTTTCTTTATGGGAGCAAGCCAAGGTACCGCAGAGCTATAACTTCGTTCAAAATTATCGAATCCTGGACGCCCTGGTATGGTTCGATTCAACTCATTGAAGTGCATCGACTCATACCAAGACGTCCCGGATTCAACAATTTTGAACGAAGTTATAGCTCTGCGGTACCTTGGGGTGTATCCATTTTTTATTTTCAATTTTTCCTCCCTATTTTCACAGTTGGTTTTCGCTTTTTCTTAAATAAAAAGAAAAACAGAAACAACCAAAAAAAGATGAAAATTCGTTAAAATGGATTTTGTTTACAAAATATATAATTTATTTAAACAAGAATTGCTACCCTAATTAGAAAAATTTTTTATAAAAAATTAAAAAAATTCTTTTTTAGATCATTAAAAAAATCAGAACCTATATGGAAACGTCATTTATTGGCATTAGAAAAAATGACATTACAAGTTGAATTAGAAGGAGGAGAAGATGAAATGCAAGAACATACATATCCAAAAATGGGACATAGACGTGAAAGTATTACAAGTTTGGCTGAAAGTGAAACAACTAGATGTTGAAACTGTGGAGGAATTTGAGGTTTTTTAGTCAAAATTTTTTTGGGACACCAGTTTTTTAGGGGTGGGGGTATTTTTTGTTTTTACTCACAACAGATACTATCAGGGGGTTTTTTTAGAAAATTAACCCATATTTAGAAATTTTTTTTTCTATTTTTCGTGAAAACCAGACAATCTTTATACCAGAAAAAAATTTGAATTTAAAAACTGATGTTATCCAATCCTATTAACTCACGTTAAATTAACGGAAAATTCTCACTTTTTATAAAATTATTTTTTTTAAATTTTTTTCTACATTTGTGCAATAATCTCCTTAACTATTTTTTAATTCTTGAAATTTAATTAATTTAAAAATAAATATAAAACCTTTTTTATTTTAATTTTTGTACAAATTTAATCTAGGTATATTTTTTCAAAAAAAATTATTTTTGTTGTCCTATATTTGATGTCAATTTCAATTCAAAATCGTTGAGTAGCTGTTTAACATCTTTTCTGGAAAAAAATTTTTTAAAGATAAGAAAAGAAATTTTGGAGGGCCGTTTTAATTTCTAGTCTATTTTTAAAAGAAAAAATGGAAATGGAGTTAGATTTCCAAAATTCCCAAAAAGTTAGTTTTAATTTAAAAAATAATGGTAAAAGTTTAGTTTATCTTCTCCCCCCTCCCCCTCCTTTTTTTAAAATTTTTCCCAAAATTCATCTCCATTTTCTTTGGCATCTTTTCAATCAAAAAAGCATAAAAACGAAGTTCCTTAGTCTGACCATTATGAACCCTTTTGAAGGAAAACTAAATTTTGCGAAAAAAGGGGGAATACAAACTAAACCTTTACCAAAAAAAATTATTTTTTCCCTTACATTTGTTGAAAAATATTTTGCATTCCATTCATGGATTCACTAAATTCCTCAGCTTTAGCCAACATTGCATAAGTCGAACGAATTGCAGAATCTACTTGATCGCAAGTAGAAGTAACTATATTATTAAATACTTGCATAGATTCGCTAGTTAAATCGCTCATTCCGTGTAGAGACCCTCTCAAATCTCTTAAAGTCATATCCAAATTTGAGGCAATTGATCTGGCATGGGCTTCCAAATCGGTGAGAATTGAGGGGTCGGGAACTAAATTGTCGTTGTTGCTGGGTTGTTTTGTGCTGTCTGTCATTGCTTCTATAAAGAAAATGATGAAAAAATTAAAAAATAAAAGATACTTATAGAAATTTGGCAATCGCCGGCAGTACTCAACTGGGTACAGCCCAAATAGGCGCGCGGCTATTACGGCGCAAAACCATAACTTACTTCAAGATTTCCAAATCCTACCAAATTTTGTATTAAACGATTCTACTCACTGAGCTAAAGAAATTGGTACCAAAATTGATAAGGGCTAGAAAATTTTCAGCAAGTTATGGTTTTGCGCCGTTATGACAGCGCCTTAGTGGGCGAGTCCCTACTCAACTGACCCGGCTCTTTTAATGTTTTAAATTTGTTGTAATTTATTCTCTTTTGGCGAAACGTTTTTTCTCTTCATCTTTTCCAACACTCCTAATTTTATCTACTATTTCTTATTAAAATTTATTTTCATTTTAATTTTTCTCGTAAAAGTTATTTTTTCATCGGTTTTTGATATTACTGTTTTATTTTTTAGAGAAATATTTATTAAATTATGCCACCAAAAACAAAAGGTGGGAAAGCTGACGCTAAAGGAGGAAAAGCGGCGCCCGCAAAAAAGAAGGACACGCCAGCCGGAGGAAGCGGAAAGGCTAAGAAGAAGAAGTGGTCGAAGGGAAAGGTTCGGGACAAGTTGCAGAACATGGTACTTTTTGACCAGGCGACATTTGACAAGCTTTACAAGGTTTTCTGTTATAATTTTCTGATAATGAGTTTACTTCCCTTCATTTTTCAGGAAATTGTTTCTGTCAAATTGATCACTCCTAGCGTTGTCTCTGAACGTCTCAAGGTTTTTTGAACATCTCATGGTTCTCTTAAGTCACTTCAAAATAATTTTTAGGTCCGAGCTTCTCTAGCGCGTGCTGGTCTTCGCGAATTGCATCAAAAAGGGTTAATTAAAGTTGTGGTGAAGCATGGAGCTCAATTGGTGTATACTCGAGCAACCAAGACAGAGGAAGCCTAGAAATGATTTGAAAGCATTTTTGTTAATTTTAATGCGTTCATTTTCTTGTTGATGAATATTATAAAATGTTTTTGATTGATTTTTTTTGTTGTCTACGGTTTTTACCTTTTTAATTATTTTATTGAATAGAAATTGCTCTTTTCTGTCGTTGTGGTTTTCTTTGTTTTCTTGTCCTTGTCGATCAAAGTTGTGAATAATTCTTTGGAAATCGCTTCCTTTTTTTCAAAAACTGACGTAGCAAACCAAAGGTGGTGCGTCAAGTAGAGATAGGAAATTTCAAAAGACCTTGATTCTTGATTTTGGTTGAGTACACTGACCTTGGAAAAGTCATGTCCTGGATTCAGATCCAGGCCGATCTCTAGTGACAATGTGTTAACTAATGTTCCTTAGCCTTGTAGCTTTAACAAATAAGTTATCTTTTTTAGTTTTCCTTCATGACGTGGCTAGGATAAAACATTCTCTTTTTCTTTTTTCTACAAATTTAATTAACATTAGATAAAAATGAAAGAACCGAGAAGGCAGATTAATAGACTTCAACATAGAAAACACTTTATTGGAAAAAGAAGAAACTTTCGACCTAATCGTCCTCCGATTCCAAATGACTTGATTCGTGGAAAGCCTGATAATTTCCCTCCACAGTTGGACATTCCTCAAGAAAAGTTGAATGAATATGATACTGGGGCTGAACTTTTAATTCCGGTTTGTTTAGAATTTTTTTAATTAAAAATTTTTTATTTTAAAGGAAAAAGCAAGAACGATAGTCGCCCAAAAACGTTTAACAAAAAAGAAGGGAAGATTCTTTGAAAGGGTGGAGAGGGTTGCTCGTGCTGAAATTCTTGATACTCAACAAGAAGGGTTTTCTTTTTTGAATTATTTTCATAAAAAATTTTATTTGAAGGTATATTGAAGCAGATGATGGAGTTCCAACGTGTATGACAAAACAAGCTGAAATTTGTGATGCTGTGGATATTGCTAGTGCAACTAAAGTATTTTTTAAAAGAATGCTTTTCGGTTTCTCTCCCTAAAATTTTTTCAAACCATTAGGAAACGTTATAGGGTTAGGCTCTTTCTAACCCCGATCCTGAGCGATTTTGCAGAACCCGACCACGATATTCACAACCCCAACAAACTCTGATACCTAACTTTTCAACCTCATTGCATGTCCCCAGAATTAAAACCCAGGGAAGGGAGAAGCTGACGATAGGCTAACTATTCACCATTTATTTTTCATTTACAAGGGTTCGGTTTCTCATGTTTTAAATCTAAATACGGGATAATTGTTATTTTCAATTTTCAAAGCATTTTTCTCTTGATCTTCGTTTTGGTCCTTACAATCTTGACTACACTCTAAATGGACGTTATATGTTGCTAGGTGGACGTAAAGGACATGTGGCTGCTTTCGATTGGATGACTAAAGATTTAATAACTGAAATTAATGTAATGGAAACTGTTCGGGATATTCAGTTTGTTTGAATTTTAAATTAATTTTAAAAATAAAAATTAGATGGCTTCACACAGAAACAATGTTTGCTGTAGCACAGAAACGTTGGCTAAGAATTTATGACAGAAATGGGACAGAATTGCATTGTATAAAATCAATGTTTGATATTAGAAGATTAGAGTTTTTACCTAGGCATTTTCTGCTTGTTGGATCGGTATAATATTTTTTTGAAATTTTTAACTAATCACGTCATTGAAGCATTACGTTAAAATAGTCGAAGGCGGATCTAGGATAATTTATCCAAGATAAGGGATTTCAGGGTTGTGTCAGGCATGCTTCGGTACTACCGCTGTACTACCGTCATTACTGGACCGGTACTTTTCGGTACTACCAGTACCGGAAAATCCATTTGCTCAACACTATTTCAGGATCGGTTTCCCCGCTTTTGGGTAAAGAAAAAAATATTTAAAACGAGAGCGTGAATAATAGGCGATTTTCGGGCCTTGTTTTCAAAATTTTCTTCGGATCGGATTTTGGGTAACCCAACCCGTTCCTTGGTTTGTTTACTCAGAATGAATTGATTTTTATTTTTTTACTTTCAAAATTTTCCCTTTTTTCCTTTTAATATTTTTTTTTCTAATTTTAGGGTGGAAATACATTCCTTACATGGTTAGATGTTTCTGTTGGCAAACAAGTTTTGTTTTCCTCAAATTTAATTTAAAATTAAATTTTAACTAGGTAGCCAATTTTCCTACAAAATGTGGTGTTTTAAACGTGCTAACACAAAATCAGTCAAATGCAATAATTGTTGGAGGAAATTCTCGTGGTTTAATAACAATGTGGTCACCAAATGTTCAAAAACCGTTAATTGAAATGTTTGCACATAAAGGGCCAATTTTGGGTATTTCTATAAATTCAAATGGAAATTACATGGCAACGAGTGGATTGGACAATAAATTGAGAATATGGGATTTGAGGAAGAATTATAATGAATTGGCTGTTTATTCTGGTCCTTTAGTACATTATTCACATGTTGCTTTTAGTCAAAGAAATTTTTTGGCGGTTAATTCTGGAAATAATTTGCAGGTTTCTTAATGATTTTGGGTAAAAGTAAATTTTTTTGAATTCTTGAGATATTTTTTCTAAAATTTTTTGTCGAAAATTTTTTTTTGGTTTAAACGATTGGTACTTTGTTATTAAAGAATGCATAGTTGAATTTGTATTAACAATCAAAATTTTAATGTAATTTTGAACGGAATTGCGGATTACTTGCCTCCCTTCTAATTTTGCTCCTAATTAATCAAGAACTCAGATAGGGGTGGGGGTGTCATATGAACAAAGAACCAACGATTAAATATAATAGAATAAGTAAGCTGATATTAAAAATAAAAAATTTTCAATCAATATATTTTTTAAGATCCTCAAAAACCCGCATTTGGGTCAATCTACTACACCCTATTTAATGCATAAATGTGAAGGAGCAATTACAGATTTAAAATTTTGTCCATACGAAGATGTTTTGGGTGTTGGACACACTTTAGGGTTGTCAAGTCTTTTAATACCCGGCGCTGGACAAGCAAATTTTGATTCATTACGAGCAAATCCATTCGAATCGAAACAACAAAGAAAAGAGAGAGAAGTGAAAATGTTGCTTGATAAGGTTTGTTTTTTTAATTTTAGAAATTTTATATAAAGGGGAGCCGCTATTAGGAAGCCAGAAATATTTTTTAAATTTACTTTGGGTTAAACATATCCATAGGGCGTATCCATAGGGAGCTGAGAGGGGAATTTAAATCCACCTGAAATTGAGCTTTTGGTTCGGCCCTCGACTTATATGTATGGACCTATCCGTCTCCAAAATCAAAAGGGAAGGTTTAATCACTTAAAACTACTTTAATAATTTCCAGAATGTTTATTTCACTCAATGAATTTTCCTTTTAATTGTTTAAATAAAAAGAAATAATTTTTCTATTTTTTAGATTCAACCAGAATTGATAACATTAAATCCTGCAGATATTAACCGGGTTAATCGAAAAGGATTAAAATCAACAATGGAATACAGAAATAATGTAATGCATATAAAGCCCTCAATTATTGAAGATTTCAAATAAAATTTGGATTTTTTATTGTTTACAACAAATATCACCAGTTAAACATTTGTAACCTTAAAAAATTGAAAAAAATTTTTTAATTTAATAAAAGAGGTTTTTTAATTTAAAAAATTTATTTACAAAACGACAGATATCATTAAAAGATGCCCCCATTGGAGGGTGCCTTATAATGAGTTGTATATTAAATAGAAGGTGCCTTATAATGAGAGTGTCTGTTAAATAGAGGCGTTTGGGGGAACTCCATCCTGTGGTCAACAAAAAAAAATTTTTTTTTGAAAAACGTATTTCAAATAGATGGGTGTTTAGCGTTGTGTACATATTTTAATGTGGACCGATTCTACGAATTAATTTTAATTTAAAATACCAATGGGACAGCCCAGTTGTCTTTGTCCATTTGAATATTGCAAATTATAATTTGTAGAATCCCCCGCTGTACAAACACCAAAAGTCATTGTATTATCAGGGCAAGAAGGGCAACAATAACCATTTTGACATTGATAACCGGGTTGGCAAGCACCCTAAAAGAAGTTTCAGACGTGGTTCAGACGTGGTCATGGCCAAGTCTTTATTTCCTTACCATATTACAATATCCAGCAGAACGCCCAACTTTACATTGACAGCAATATCGAGAGGCGGTACAAACCAATCCGTTTGAACACGTTCCAGAATCACAGCGTTCTATGCCTATTTGACCTCCACAGGCCTCTTAAGAAGATTTTGATAAAAATTTCAATTAAAATACCTAGATAATTGTTAGGACTTTGTGGACAGCATATTCCATTTAGACATTCCTGTGAAGGAGAACAATGGCCTGCAGCACTGAAAAAAATTTTTTTTATTTTCATCTACCTTTGTACTTTCATTAAATGAAATGTGGTAACCAGTGTTTGGAAGCTCGTACCAAAATTCGTACTCGTACTCGTACCTGTGTACGAGTACGAGTACGAGAAAAAAAAATTGGCAAGTACGAGTACGAGTACGAGAAAAAAAATAAGGCCTGTACGAGTACGAGTACGAGAAAATAAAACAGGCCAAGTACGAGTACGAGCAAATGGACTCGTACCTCTCGTACTTTGACATTAAATTTTTGAAGGAAAAGGGAAAGGAATATTTATAATTTCTCCCAAAATTCCTTATGATGGTCGATGGTTGAGTGGTTAGGTTGACTTACTCCACTCACTTGAATATGTGGGTGGTGCTGGGTTCGAATCCAGGGCTGGATTTGAGTCGTAGGAGATTTTTCTTTTCAAAAATAAGTGTTTTTAGACTTTTATTTTGATTTTAAAATTTTAAATTTATTTTTTTTAATATTTTAAACTTGAAAAAACATTAAAAATTTTAATTTAATCATGAATTTTTCAAAATTTTCGCCTGCGGCGCAAAAAATGGAAGAACTCTGACTTAAGGACCTCCAAAATTCTCAAAATTTTCGCCTGCGGCGCAGAAAGGGATTTAATGGAAGAGGGATTCGGGTCGGGGTTTGAAAAATTCACAAGTAGGGGGTTCGGGTTGAAAAACAGACCAATCCTTGGAAGAAATATTGTCCTTGGACATCAAAATGCTTAAAATTTTCGCCTGCGGCGCAGGAAATGTATGAAATAGAGTGATTTATGGCTTCAAAGCCTTCCAAGAATCAAAAATTATCGTATACGCCCCTAAAAATTAAGAACTATATGCCGTTGACCCCAAAAATTCACAAAAATCTTCGATTTTTTGCTTTATTCTCAAGTACGAGAAAGTACGAGGTATGAGTACGAGGTACGAGGCCAAAAATAGGGCTTGTACGAGTACGAGGTAAAAAAAAGGCCTGTACGAAAGTACGAGTACGAGCAATTTTCAAAATTCCAAACACTGGTGGTAACCCTCGAGAAAACCCATTGCCAGAGAATGGGTTGGTTGGAGAGGTTGGGGATTTTTGGTTGGAGAA
This sequence comes from Meloidogyne luci, assembly GCA_902706615.1. NCBI lineage: Eukaryota > Metazoa > Nematoda > Chromadorea > Rhabditida > Meloidogynidae > Meloidogyne > Meloidogyne luci. The sequence continues at coordinate 49,762 of CACSLI010000273.1, read as the reverse complement.
TGCGGGTTGGAGATCAACTCATTTCCACAAAATCAACTAGGTTGGGATGACCCCAAAGGGAGTTGACCCTCTAGGAGTTGACATTATAAGAAGGACCAGCGGATTAACTCAATGAAATGCCTCAAGCCCTCAACTACCATTAAAGAAATTTAAAAGAATTTCGCAACAATCACACTAACCTGCAACGAATTTTGGAACGTTCATTATTTGGACAATAACCTTAAAAGGGAAATAAAAAAATTCTCCCTTAACAAAGGAACCTTCAGTTTGTTCTTCAATTAAATAATTGTTTTGTTGTCCATTTTGTTGTTCAAAATGTATTGATGGTTGAACATTTAATGTTTCTAAAGAAGAAATAGCCGTGCAACATTGACTGTCTATACATTCTGTGGCTCCTTGTGTGTAGTAAATAACACATTGGATTGGGGATGTACAGGGTAGGTTTAGAGAACGCCCTCCATTCCGACAGACTTGACAGGCTGAGGGAAAGAAAAATATTTTTAATACAGTAGAATCTCTCTGTTACGAGCCCCCTTCTCCCTTAACTCTTCCCTCGGGTCAGCAAAAGTCAGTCCGAGAGATTCAAGATTTATTATGAATTTGGTGGTTGAGGAGGACCAGAATCAGGAGAGAAAAAAACCCAGGAGAACAACATTTTAGACATGTTGCTTTAGAAAACTTTGATCTTTTAGAGGGTAATCTTGAGGGTTAAATTTTTAAAAAAAAATTTGTAATTTTCTTACGTAACAAAGAATAAACAAAATTTGGAAAATTTCCACAAATGTGATAAATTGGTGGATATGTAAGGGATTGTTGTTCTCTTTTGTGTCTAAACAAGGAAGGAATATTATTTATTCTTTCAGCTATTAAATTAATAAAGTTGATAAAAATGATGAAAATTAATCCAAAAGAGAAAAACATTTAAAAAGTGAAATTTTTGGAGTTTTTAAGGCATCTAAAAAAGTTTTTTTTTAGGTTTGTACAGGCGAACCTTATTTTAAAATATCTGGAACAGAAAATTGTATCTTATAATGAGGTGTTTCTTGAATAGGGGGTAGGACCTCACGATCCCCCCAATATTAGATAACCTCTATTTAAGAGACGTTAGTTGGCCACTATGTAGGTGAAAGAGAGCTACCTAAGAGATACCCTCTATTTAATAGACGCTTAATTATAAGGTAACTTTTTATTTGTCAGCCTCCGAGAGTATCTCAATTTAAAATTCACAAAATTATTCAATTAACTAAGAAAAAACGTAGCAGAAAGCGAACGATTTTTTACTCCAAAAAATTTTCTTTTCACAGAAACGTCAAAATCATTTTTTTATTTTTACAGCTGCCGTTTAAGGACAAAAACAATAAAAATATATAAAATAGGGAAAAACAAAAGAGAAAAATTATTTCAAAAGAAAATTTTCCTTAATAAAAATTTATTTAAAAAATTTTATTTTGAAAGAAGATTCGATTAAAATGAAAATATTTTTTTAAATAAATAATTCCCCCTTAAAAGGATTTAATCGATTTTAAAAATTATTTAAAAAAATATTTTAAAATTTTGCCCTTTTGATTAAGAAATAATTAGACGTCGGATAAATTAAATAATTTATTTAATACGTGTTTTTATAAACGAAAACAGACAGAAGCGCTCGATCAATTAATATCTTATCGATAAAATCAAAAAAAATCCCGATTGGGCCTCGGTTCTTCCGGTTCCGAACCAAAGCAAGAGTAAAAAATTTCGAGAGAAAAAACTTATAAGAAAAATCACAGCGCTTAAAAGAACAGGATATAAACCTTTTTTAAATTAATCTTTCAGTTAAACTATAGGTATATTATTTTTAAAAGACCAAAAAATTTTTTTCTAAAACAATTTTATATATAAATTATTAACAAAATTTAAATTAAATTTTAAAAAACCTTAAAAATTTTTTCTCCTTTTCTTCTTCTTATGTTTAGGTAAATAACCAGACTTTTTAAATACTCCCACACCTTTTGTTGCTTCCCTTTTTTGAATAATTTTTGCATAATGTTTTTTATTTTTAGCAATAATTTCGTGATCATTCATTAATTCTTCTGCTAAAGTATTTTTACGTTGTTTTTTATTTAAACGACCAGAATAAAAATCGGCGCTAGATTCAACTATTTGACCAATCTATTTTTAAAAGAAAAAATTTTTTTAATAAAAAAATTTGAACAATTTCTTGTCTAAGGGGTTTTTAATAAAAAACAGATGCTTACAATTAGCATAAAATTATTTATAAAAAAATAATATGGGAAGGGAGAGGGAATCTTGTGGAATACCACCGTAAATACATATATTGTCTTAAAAAGAAGTCTAGATTTTTTCCTTTAAAGAGGATGGGGAGAGTGAAAACCAACCATATCTCCAATAATTAAAATTATTAATTTATCTATAAGGCCAGGACCCCATAAATGACCGGCCCCTTACGTCAGTAAAGAAAAAAAATTTAATTTAAAAAACCTGAAAATATTTTGGCAAAACATTTCTGTCACTTTTTTTGTAATGCTGTTTTGGATCTAATATATTTCTCATTTGTATCAATTCCAAATCTCTCCGTTTTTCTTCATCCATTTCAGAAGCAGGCAATCCAAACCAACTTTCCCCTGCCGTTTTGGAATTTTGAGATTTTCTAATTTTTTTCTCTTGTGTTTTTGAACGTTTTAATACTTCATCCAAAGGTTTTGAATCGTAATCCTTTGAAAAAAAAAGAATTTTTTAATTAAAAATTAAATTATTAAAAAAGAATTCTCTACAGCTTTCTTAAAATAAAACAAAATTATTTTCCACAATGTGGATTCGAACCTATGCCTATTGGATTAGAAAACATAGAATTTTACCACTACACTAAACTACCTATTATTTTTCTATAGAGAAAAATAAAAAGAAAACACAAAAAATATTATTTAAATAAAAATACTGAAAATTTTCTCCTCAAAAAAAAATAAGAAAAAAATTATAATATTTTAAAAACTTACTTCTGTAAGAGTAGCCTTCTCAAGTAACTAAAAATATATTTAAAAAATTTTTTATTAAATTATATCCAAAAAAACCTTTTTAATTTCCGGATCATCAGGATTAAAACCATCCAAAACACTTTTCCTTTCAACTTTTACTATATTTTCTTCTTCTTTTTTTATTTCATCAATTCCCATTCTTTTTGTGTCAATTTCAAATAATTCTTCATTTGGAACCTTTAAAAATTGAAATTTTTTTTTAATTTTTAAAATTCAAAAAAACCTCCATTTGGTCAATTTCTTCTTCCAATTCAAGTCCATAAATACTCATATATTCACGCATACTTGCAACCAACTCTTTTGTAAATTCACCACAGTCTTCAGCTATTTTAATGAATTGACGAATTAATCCTAAATTAATGTAGATTGCAAAGATGTTTATTTTTAGGGGGTCAAAAAGTTCCGATTTAGTCAGAAAAATCAAGTCAAGGGGCATAGAATATCCAGGGCCCGAAAATTTTTTACAATTTTTACAGTCAGCCTCAATTGAAAGTCCAAAAAATTATTTAGAACGCCACTAGACTCGCAGGTGGCACCCTTTCTAACAAAAAGTTTTGTTGAAGCTTTATTTATAAGAAAAAAATGTTAAAGGTTCCTTATTTGAAATTTTTATTTCAATGGCGGAATAAGTTAAAAAATATTTTAAAAAATAAAAACCTGCTTTTTGTCCCCTTTCACGAATTGTTTTAACAGCCATTTCAAAAACAACTTTTGCAAGACTCAATTTTAAAAATTCATCATCTCCAGTATTGATAGGGTCAAATGATTTTTTAATCTCTTCATTATTTTTAGAATGTAGATGGCTGCTACGATCATTTGTTTTTATTAAAAATTCTCTTCGTTCAAGTAATCTGAAAAAATTTAGAATTTTTTGAAATTTCAAAAAAAAATTTTTAGATTTTTTTGAAAAATTAGTTGGAAATTTTCTCACTTTCCTTATTTTTTTAAAGAAAAAAATTCAAAAAACTAAAAATTAAAATCTAAAAACCTTGCCACATAACGTAATTCAATTTTAAAATGTGTCACCCAAAGAGGAATATATTGTGGAAATTTCCTCAAACCCATCAAAATTAATGTTCGAGCATTTTCTGCACTATTATTATCAAAAAATTCAAAACGAGCAGCTCTTACATGATTTTCAGGTAAATGGGCATAAATCTAAAAATGAGAACAAGATGATTTTTTTAATTTGAAAAAATTACTTGAAGTAAACGAGTATAAGCCTGACTGCATAATTTGTGCATTTTTGCATTGTGTAGAAAAGCAATTTCTTTATTATGATATTCCATTTTCTAAAAAAATAATTTTTAAATAATATTTTGGAAATTTTAGAGTTAAACTGAACTACCGATTAGTCCTTATAACTATAATAAATAAAGGGCCGTAGCCAGGACTTCTTTTTTATCTGCGCTGAATTAGTGGCACCAGAATTCCCACTCCCTGGCTATGGTCCTGACTAAATATGACCGTGGCCGTAACGACATTCTCTACTTATACGGATCAATCCCTTGGCACATCTTAAATAAATCTAAATTTGATACATCGATGACTTTCGATGCGATTCCTAACATGGAGGAATAGAAAAATCTTCAAAGAATCTTAATCGGTTTTCAGCTATTTTGTATAAAAATATTTTCTATAAAAATTAAAAAAAACAAACCTTAAATCTAGCAGCACATATTCGATAAAGATGAGCACATTTATGTTTTAATGGTCTATCAATTTGATCATATCGATGTAAAAACTTTAATTCTTTTCGTCTTTCAACAATTAAATCCAATTTTTCTTCTAAATATGCTGCATACGCCAAAAAGTCTTTGGCAACTTTAGTCTATTTAAAATGTAAATTTTGAAGGAAAAATATTTAAGGAATTTAAAGGGGTGTTGAGTAAATAATGTGATTGCGAAATTTTAATTTCACGCAAACTTTAAGTGGAATATTCTATTTTTAACTCTATCATGTAGAGAACGGCTATAATTCTTTTACTAAAATTGATCGTCAGATAAGAAAGTTTTTAACAGTCACATCAAAATTGGGCTTAAAAGTATTATCACGTTCCATTCTAAGACCCACTTTTCTACATTTTCCCTCCAGAATCCCCAACTTAAAATCCCTTATTTAAATCCCTTATATTAACAAAAAAAACCTGTTTGCATAATTTGTACTCATAATCACGACAATTCTTAATAAAATCGCAAACTTCCTCAGGAGAAAATAATTGAACCAATTTGAGTTGTTCAAAGACCGGAAGCAACTCCTCCAATGATTTTTCCACAAATTCTGCCATAACTTAAAAAATCACCAAAAAATTATTTTTAAAATTTTTAAACAAAAAATATTAAACAGATAAATAATCAATTAATTTAACAATTTTTAAAAAAAAAAAGACACAGAATTTATTAAGAAAAAAGGACCAGTAAATTTAAAAAATTAAAAAAAAATACAAAATTAGATATAGAAATAATTCGTTAAAATAAAAAATCTTTTCATTAAAAATTAATAAAATTCGAACAAGCAGTCAAAAATTCAATAGGATCTCTAGGCCCCCCAACACCTCTTAAAACATTCAGCAAGTTTTGATTATCACGTCGATATTCAGGTCGACTAAACATTTGAACTACAGCACCAGATGATATACGAACAGCAATTGTATCAACACGAGCCTTTAAAAAATTAAAAAATATTTTTAGAAAAAAGATAAAAAAAAGGAATTCTTACACAAACAAAGAAAATAATGACTTAAAAATAATTTTTAGAGGAACAATTACTTATTTAATTTAAAAATTATTTTTTTTTAATTTCCTCTTCCAAACCACGTTGACATAAAAAAAGGCGCCTCTTATTGTTAGAATAAAAAAAATATTCAAAAGGAGGTAATAAAATCACATCATCTGATTCCCAAAAATAATTTTTTAGTTAAAAGACACCCAAAAATGGAAAATTTACTCATTCTCAAAATTTGAATGAATACTACTAGTTAATCTCCCCAAAAACGTCCCAAAAATATTTTTTGTAAAAAACCTGTTTATCCAAAAGTGCCCTAACAAGATTATAAGGATTTGAAGAATGTCTATTAAATATTCCAGAAAAAGTATTATGCCAAGATTCAACAGAATTTGAAGATTTCGGCAACTGTTCAATTGTTATATCTTTATTATTCCAAATTGTTGGCGGATATCTTGGAGGCATTAACTCTCTTCCAACCCATGTTCTTTCCATGTAATCAATAAAAGCAAAATGCGGACTTTCCAAATCGCCATTACTAAAGACTTCAAGAAACATTTGAGCTAATCGATGAAACGAGGCGCGAACATATGCTGTAGAAAGAATGGAAGGTTAGTTTTTTTTATTTTATAGATAAAATTGAATAAATAAAAAAGGATTAGGATAAATGAATTTTTGATTCTAAAATTTGGAAAAAATCAAGCTGAAAATAGCAAACTCATGTCAGATTTGTAAAAACTTTTGGGAGATAAAAACCCGGGATCAAATAAAACCCATGCTACTTAAATAACCCGTGCACTTAAAGCACACATTTTTACGGTTCACCCACCAATTTTCACAACATTTGCGACAAAAATTGACAAAATGGGACAAAAAATATCATAAAATAATAACATAAAAAATAGTAAAAAACCTGGATCAACAAAGGTCAGACAAACAAACATCTTTAAATATTTAAGAAAACCATCTTCTTCTTGATGTTGTAATCCCCAACCAAATTCTTGTATTTTTCTCCATATAGATTCCTTTAAATTAATTCAAAAAATTTAAAAAAATTTAAAAAAAAACTTTAAAATGAAAAAAACATCCATGAATTATTGCATAAGGAAAAGCATTTCTTAAAGCTTGTTCTTCAACTTTTTCAAAATCAATAATTATTGTTTGTGGACGAGAACCAGGATTTATTTCATCAATTTTAACAAGTAAAAGTTCTATGGATCTCAAATAAAAGTCTGTTGTTTTTGAAGGAATTAAAATATAAATAAATGGAAGAACAAAAGAACGTCCAAAACGGCCATAAATTATCTTTAAAAAAATTTTTGAGTCAGAGAAAAAGATTTTTTGGAACTTTTAAGTTGAAGTTTTACGGAAATTTGTTCTTATCAACTGCCCATTAGATAACCTTACACGTTCCAGATCATTTTCCCTCTTTCTTGATTTTTCCCCAGCGTTGCCTAACTTAACAGATGAAAAGCAAATGAAAAGCACGCTTCCTTGCGTTACTCTTCTGCCCTGATTTTCGCAGACCTAAAAGCCCATTAATCTTCTAATTACCAAATAATCCGAAAATTTTTTATTTATAATTTGGGACCAACGGCTCTAACTATTGGTACCAAAAAACTTCAAAGTTTTGACTTAAAGTTCGGGTGATTCCTATTTAGAGCCTAAAACTGCGGACTTTCAGCAAAAAGAAATTATAAAAAAATACCCAAAGTTGATATAATGTTTGAACATTTCCACCATTTTTAAAAGTCCCGTCACAAATCCAAACATCACAACTTGCCAACCTAGCAACATCTGTTCTAGAACCCAAAAGAATTATTCGATTTGGATCAGCAGGCCCCGTATCTACCAAAATAAAATCTTCTTGAAGTTCAGTTTTTGTTCGCCTCAATTGTTCCGGAATTTCAATTTCTGAAAGAGAATTGGGCAAAGGCATTCGATATCCATCAGCATAACGTTTTCGACCAACTGTTTTTTGGAGATTTACAAATTTGGGAAGTGTTGCCTGGAAATTAAAAATTAAATACATTAAAATTAAACACATGAAAAGGACCCAAATTTTTCAATTTTACTCCTTTTCTGCCCTTTATTTCCATACTTACGGAACACGGCCAGAGCACGAAAATTTTCCATTTCGTTTACGAACCAAAGTAAAAGAAAAATAGACTTAAATGTTGATATTTGGGAAGATGATCTTCTGGGTTAGTCTTAGAAATAATTCAAAGGTTCTCAAAGGTGAATAGGGGAGACTGGGCCAACACAGTTATCCGAAACCCTGTCCAACGTCGCCTTTTCATTTAATTTCCTGTATTGGCGAATAAACAGACAGATTCCAGTGAGTGTCGGACTCCCTGAAAACCCCCAAAAAATCAAAGAAAAAAACCTTAGCCTGTTCACTAATCCCAGCCAATTGTTCATTAACAATTTCTCTAGGAGACAAAGTAGAATTAATAGCAGCTTGGGTAATTCTGTCTTTAATTCTAGCCAATTCAATTCTGTTAGGTGAAGGCCCATGATTGTGTTGTTTTGTTACAGTTACTTCATTATTTGCATTAGTTACCGCAAAACCATAACATTTACAACTTCTCCAATATTCACATCTCCAATAACGCTTGTTGGCAGCACCATTTTTGTATTTTACATAAATAAATCCTTCAAAAACTAATTTGTCGGCATTTTTTGTTGATTTGACAAAAGATGCCATTCCTCTGCTAAAAAATAAAAATATTAAAGAACACCAAATAAAAACCCTACAGATGAAAATCCTATTGATCGCCAGTGAAAACGGGTACGGCTCACTATGGCGCGGGCCACTATGGCGCGACCACAATGGCGCAAGCCCACTATGGCGCGATCACTATGGCGCAAGGCTTTAAATTAAAAATAAACAGAAGAAATGAATTGTGAAGGCTGTTGTCCTTCTTATAAGACAAACACTTGAGATCTACTAGTAGTTTTGAGGGTAGAAAAAACTCGCTTACCTCTAACAGAGGTGTGCGAGTTACGCCTGTCGTTATCCATTCACTTTTTAAATTGACTTTCGCCTTTCGCTTTTCATTGGCTAACCATTGACTATATATTGGGGGTACTATTTTATAGCGAGGCTCATGTATATCATTTTTTGATTATCGAATTAAATAATTTATTTTAAGTAAAATTAATTTAAAAAAAATTAAATAAAGGTTTGAAAAAAATTTGTGGGAAAAATTAAATCTAAGAACGGCAAAATAAAAAATATTGTTTATATGTATGTACATATGTCACTATAAAATTTTTTGAAAAATATTTATGTCAATATCCTAATTTATTTTTATAAGGAGAAATTGATCCAAAACTAAAAAGCTTGGAATTAGGAGAATACTAAAAAGCTTGGAATTAGGAGAATAGCAGAAAAAGGAGAATACGAAAAATAAATTTTTACAAACCAAAATTTAAAAATTTAATAAAATTAAAAATTTTTTTAAATTCAATCCTCTGTCCTATACATATTAAATTTGGACAACATTTTGAAAATCCAAAAGATGTTCGAAATTTTACGGACAGTTGTAGTTGTTGCATCGAGAAAATTCTTAGTAGAAAAAGATGAGGACAGAGGATTGAATTTAAAAAAATTTTTAATTTTATTAAATTTTTAAATTTTGGTTTGTAAAAATTTATTTTTCGTATTCTCCTTTTTCTGCATTTGCTTTCAATAAAACAGTAAGAATTGAGAAAAAATAGAGAACGTATACATATTAAATTTGGACAGCGGTGGCTGTTGCTTACGAATATTACTATTATAGCAAGTCAACTCCCTTCCCCCACCGATTTTTATCGTCGTTTTTACTGTGTCGGGGCGTGTTTATTAATGTAAAGGTTTTTTTAAATTTTGTTTCTGAGCGAGATTTGGGCTAAACATAATCCTAAAAAATGTTCAAAACAATGTAGGGTGAACTTAATTAATAACTAGAGTTGTTCAGATAAAATTAAAAATTCTCCTCCTTTCTCCCAAATTTTTATTCAATTAACGATTTTATTTTAGGTAATAAACAGGATCGATGCCGACCCGTGCTTTTACCTCTTTAAATAATTATCCCAAAACCTTTTGCTTAGGGTAAAAACCTATCCCAACCTGGGAACCGAAAACCTAAAAAAATCAATTATCACTTATTAAAACAAATAGCCATTAGACTTAAGCATTATTTGCGTTAAAAGTTCGTCCAAAAATATTTATTTCAAAAGAATAAAATATTAAATAAATCAATAAAACAAAAATAATTTTTTATATACAGTCGGACCTCGAATTTAGACACCTGAAATAGGATACACCTCGATTTAAGATATAATTTTTTATTTGGTTGGCCATTAGGTGGGGAATGCCTAAGCGATATCACGGAGTTTTAGAGTTCAAAACCCGACTGTAAGCAAAGAAAAAAAAATAAATCGTCAAAAATAAATGACTACTAGAGCTGTTTCTACTAAATTTTGATTTCGTAAAATTTGGAAAATATTTTCTGTTTTGATATTTTTGAATTTTTTGATTTTTTTTCAAAGATTTTTTTGTTTTAAAACAGCTCTACTTGGTACTTTATTAATATCCCGCCCCTTCCTATTTGTCTGAGATTAATTTTCCTTTATTGTCACTCATTTTCCTATAGTATTGTAAGTAAGAAAAAAATGAAAACTAGAGGAAAAATTAGACTTTTCTCCTAATGGTAAAAAAACAAATTTAATGGGAATTTGACCGTCCCGAGACAAATGAGACTAAATAGGGGGTGGAATATTAATAAAGTTATAATAAATCGTAAAAAAATAAATTATCAAAAAAATAAACCTTCAAACAAATAAAATAAACCTTCAGAAAGAATAAATCATCAAAAGCCCTGAAATAATTACGAGCAAAAAAAACTGCCTTCTTTGATAGCTTTAAGAACTGGACCGTCACGCCAAGCAAACGTAGCAGATTTTCCATTAGATTGAGCAACAGGAACGTCTGTTCCAAATAAGTCGTATACATCCTAAATATAATTGATAAGGCTTTTAAAAATAAAATTAGAAACCGTCTGTTCAGAAAGATTAAGTCTAATTAATTTATGACCAGTTGCTGCAGCTAAAGCCATCACCAAATTTAATTTACCAGAGCCAGGACTACCCTCCAACATTATTGGCTTATTTGACGCCAACGCACGAGCAATCCGGAGTATATTTTTACAAGTGCTTGGAGAATTTATCGAATATCCTTTAGGAAATTTGCAAGCTTCAACACTTTCGTCAAAATGAGGCAGAACATTTTCAAAAATAAAACCATATTTTTGCACAACTGTTGAAAACTAAAAAAGACATTAATCGAACAAATATTTTTCAAAACCTTAGCTCGACACTGTTCAATTATCGAGTTTCTATTGAAAGACATACGCTGGGGCATAACTCCAATAGCATCTAAGAAAGTTGCCTCAATGGAATGATAAAGTAATTTGACAAGCGTATTTGAATTAACATCTGAAGCAATCGTGTTCAGCATCTCCATAAATAGCTCCGCCAATCCAACCAGGTCTCGCAATGAAGGAGAAAATCTGAATTTAAGGATATTCTGAATTTAAGGAATCTTGCCGAAATTAAACTTTCATCAATAAAATTTAAAATTAGGTATATTCCTTCCAATAGTTAAAAAATTTAAATTATTTAAAAAAATACTTTATGATTTCAGCAAGTTGATTGGTAAAAAATTCAGTGAAGTCTTCTCTGCAATAAATGTTTGGACACCAGATTTTTGTAAATCGATTGCGCAATGCTTTTGAAAGCTTAATAATATATGCTATTTTAGTTTGGTTATTCTAAATAAACCTCTCTCTTTCCATAATCATTCCCAGGATTCATTGTTGCTACGAGCTGAAAACCACAATTCGCCTTGAATTGCTCAATTGAATTAGAATCTCCAGAAGTAGACGAAGCAGGATTTATTAGCAAAATTGTACGTTCCGATTCAAGTAATGAATTAAGCCTTTCAAGCACAGAATCAGAAGTTAGCGAGATCTCATCAATTAGTACACGTTGACCACGACGCATCGCTTGCACAACAACATCATCCTTGCATTGGAAAGTTGGGCCGATTTTTGAATCATGAAATGGACGAACACTTCCGAGAAGATCAGAAGCATCTGTTCGCTCATGGCAGTTTATTGAAAGAAGATGACCCTAGAAGTGGAAAATCCTTTTATAAAAATAAAATAAATAATTTACAAAAAGATGAACAGCAGACGTTTTGCCACAACCTGTATCACCAACAAGTAGAACATGTTCATCACATTTCCAAGCCTCTGAGCAAAGAATAAGTGTACGACGGAATTGAGCAGTTTGTTGTTGAGGGATAGCAATATTAGGCATAAATGGAGAGTTTTGACCAAAAAGGAGATCGACGTTGATTTTACGCTGCAATTTTTGTTCCAATTTTTATAACTTCTTGTTCGTTTTAATGTGTAATTTAATGTGGCTTATTTTAAATTTTAAAAGGACCAGAGTCGGTTTTAAAAGACCATCCCATTATTTAACGGAAAGATTCAAACCCCGGTCAATTCGAAATTCGTAAGTAATAAATATTTCAAACAAAAAAAATCGAAAACCTGTATATCCGATGTGTATGACTTCTAGCATGATTAGCAGCCCTTCCACCACCACCACCTCCTCGTCCACCACCACCGCGACCTCGTCCACCACCACGACCTCGGCCGCCGCCTCTTCCACCTCTTCCTCCAAATAATGCATCGGGATCGAGTCCCGGCATATCCTTAAAAATAATTTACAATTGTTTTAGAATCGTATTAAGAATTTTGTAAAAAAAATTTTTTATTTGAAAAATTTTTTAATTTAATATAAAAATATACATTGTCCAGGTTGTCGCCTGGATCATCTGGTAAAAATTCGTCCTCGTTGTTGTTGTTGTGCTAAAAATTTAAGAATAATGAATTTTTATGACTCTGCTAATTTTTGTGATCTAATTAATTTCGAAGCCAAACCAATTTTAATATTCGAATTAACGATAAATTTTTACTTCAACTGAGAGTCAGAATATATTTTGAACTATTATATAACCGTAACCCCCAACATTTCATTAAAATTTTAAAATAATTTAGAATCCCAGGTATTCAATTTTACAAAATGCAAAAAACTTGAAAAAATTACCCTTCTTCTGTGGTTATGTTCATTTTTTTTTCCAAGTGCTACACGTCCCGTTTCAAGAAGCCTGACTCTGATATTGACCGGACATCTTGCTCTTGGAACTTCCTATTTAAAAATTTATTTAAAAAATGGAGAACAAAGCTTAAGGGAACTCCTATAGTGTCAAATATAAAAAATGGTCTAACCCTGCAGCTAAAATATTCCGCGTTTAACCACGGCTTTCTTGTAAAATACTTCCAGTCCCTCCTACGTGGTCTCATCCACGCTTCGTATTCCATCAAGTTGGGAAAGAATCTTATGTCTCTGTACGGTGAATTGCGTATCATGTTGAAAAGTTCAGTAAATGCTTTAGCGTTTAAGAGAAAGTTACTAAAAAGAATTTTACAAAAAAAAACAAATACTTTACAAATTAGGTTACTAGGGGTGTGGGGGGAGGGGGGGGGGGAGGAATAAGGAATTTTTTACCACATTTTCTCCCCATTTAGGACCCTGCATTTTCAAATTCGAAACCCTGATCCCCGATACCCTTAAATCGCCACACATAATAACCAAAAATTTCTTCATTTTAAATATCCGAAATTTGGCTAATTAAAAGAAAACATGAAACGCATTATGCATTTGAAAAATAAGAATTCAACTAAAAAATATATATAAGAACAAAACTATGAAACGATTAAAAAAGGTTTGGAGAAAATTTTATTGATTTTTTAAATTCACGAAAAAAATGAAATCGAATATAATTATAACAAAAATTCTTAAAAGTTCGGCTCATAACGCTTGTACAAATAAATATAACCAAGAGATTTTGGCGGATTTTGAGATATTGCAACCTGAAAAAAAAATAATTAAAAAAATTAAGGGGCAAATTTTTGGAAACAGATTTTTATAATAACTAATTAAATACGGAGCGTCTTATCTCACCAAAAGCTTGAATTATCAAACCCCCAAAAGCTGTTGAAATACCAAAGTGTTGTTCCAATGTCGGGGGATGTTGACTTAGTGACGTGGGAAATTGTCACGTGAAAGGGGATGCTGTCCCGTGACGCGGGAAATTGTTCCGTGAACCCGGGATGTTGTCCCGTGAACACGGGAGGTTTGTCTGAAAGGGGAATGTTGACGTGAACGGGAAATGTTGTCACGTGAAAGGGGATATTGTCCCGTAAACGGGGGATGTTGTCCCGTGAACTGGGTATGTCGTCCCGTGAACGCGGGAAATTGTCCCGTGAACGGGGGATGTTGTCAACGGGGAATGTTGTCAAGGGGATATTGTCCCGTAAACGGGGGATGTTGTCACGTGAACACGGGAAGTTGTCACGTGAACGGGGGGTGTTGTTCAGCGAACGCGGGAAATTGTCCCGTGAACGCGGGATGTTGTCCCGTGAACACGGGATATTGTCCCGTGAAGGGGGGATGTTGTCCCGCGAACGCGGGAAATTGTCCCGTGAACGCGGGATGTTGTCCCGCGAACGCGGGAAATTGTTACGTGAACGCGGGAAGTTGTCACGTGAACGGGGCATTTCAACAGCTTTGGGTAGTTCGAGCTTTTTTCCACGGTTTGGTGATTTAACAGCTTTTGGGGGTTTGTGATTCAAGCTTTCTGTATTTCAAGCGTTGGTGATTCAAGCTTTTGGTGATAAAATTAAATACAAGCTCATTTAATAACTTAAAATTTTTCCCAAGGAAATTAATTATTCATTTTAAACAAATTTTCATACCTTTTCATCGTTGAAGATATACCATAAACCATCATCTCGTTTAACATGAGCAACATAATGACCAGAATGTGGAGACGAACCCATATGAGAAATAAAAGCACACAGTTTGTATTGCCCTTTTGGATGATACTTCTTTGGTTTCACTTAATTTAAATAAAATTATAAATAAAATTTTAAAAAATAGTAAAAAATATCTAACTCTATGTAAAAAATAGAAAAAAATTAAAACAAACAATAAACATCTGGAAGAGAAGCCTGAAATCCTTCAGTCAATGAATGGTGCGGGTCATTGAGGTCAGCATCGTTTATATGTTGTAATATCCAATTGGCTGCACTTTCGAGTCCCTCATTTCTGGTTAAAATACACGCCTTTATTGATGCCAGTTGACTAAAACCCATATCCATTAACTAAAAATAAAATACGCTATCCTATTTTTATAAAAAAGAGATGAGGCTACTTAATCTGAACTATGGAGAACTAGGAGGAATACGTTAATGAATTTAATTCGTCTTTAAGGAAAAACGAACCTCCTATATTGTATCTAAAATATCTAGTTCTACTTGCAATAAATCTTATTTTAAGATCAAAAAATCGAAATTTTAACCTGTCGAACGATATTGGAATCCATAACCGGGAAAGGACTTTCACCCGGCTGATTTTTCCCTTCAGAATAAAAAGCAGTCAAATCAATTGAATCATCCATTTCAACATCCACATCCAATTTTTTTATTTGATAGTTGTCAAAGTAAGTGAATCTCTGAAAAGACAAATGATATTCATCAGTAATTCATAAGTTAAAAATACCTGAATTTGTAGAATCAAAAAGTCTGGAAAACTGCCCATTTTTAGCTCTTGAATAGCCGTTCCTTTTGTGTTCAAAACAGGAGAAACATAATCATCAATTACTTCCCGAGCAAACGCTTTTGATAAACAGCTTTGTAATTGAACAAATTTGCGAGTAGAACCACCAACTTGGACTGGAGACTAAAAGAAAAAAAGACAAATAACAAAAAATCATTCATTAAATTTATTACAAATTCAAGGTTATCAAGGAGTGACAACTTCCATTGTGGGAAAGTGAACTTATTTCAGAAAAAAGGGGTTATGCCATTAAGAAAAAAACATTGTTTTAATCAATTACTCTTTCACCAAAAAAAATTCCATGGAGTAAAAGTAATGTTATTAATTGGCGGAAAAATTTAGCGAACCCGAAAAAAATATTTCACGAAACTTTAAAAACTAGAAAACAAACCTCTTTGCATTCTTCTAAAGGCACAGGTAAAGCAAGTATAATTTCTTCTTTTGTAACATAACGAACACAGCCAGATTGCTCATCAACAAAACGAGACACCATGTTAAACCGAAAAGAGTCCACAGGATTTGATCGTTCTTTCACATTGTTGTCAATTTTGTCAAATAAATGGCGAATATATTCTTCTGCATCTTGTTGTTTTGCTGTAGAAAATTCAACATGTCCACGTCCTGCTAAACGTCGAAAAACTAATGGGCGTATTCCATTTTCTTTTTGTCCTTCTTTTGAATATTCACCAGATTGTAATGATTTGACAATTTTTGCTAATTGACAATTGAAGTCTTCATAAGAGTTTAAAGGTGAAACTTTGCTGAATAAAATTTCTGAATTGTCTCCATAAAACTTCAAAAAGGCAGGTACGTTGTAGAGCATTTGTAACACCTATGAAATAAATAATTTGATTTTGGGTAAAATATGCCTGCATGATCTCTAACACAAAAACCATAAATTAGGAAAAGGACCCTTTCGGCAATCAAAATGCTAACGCTTACAAATCCCAATCAATAATAAAGTTTAAAAATTATATACCGAATTAATGTAACAAGAAGAGCCCAAATTAATCAATCCAGTAAAACCAGAGCCATAAACATTTTTTAAAGATGCTCCCTCTTCTTGAATAGTAGAGAATTCATGTCTAAAAAATAAGAAAATAATTTTTAAAAAATTAAAAAATATACTTAAGATTTGCATCCAATTCCAACTCAAGTGTTGTTTTCTCAGTCTTCGTAAATTTATCAATTGAAAGTCCAAAATGTGCCAAATGCTTGCCTAACAATGGATCACGAACAGGAGCGTCCTCAGAATAACTGTAAATATCCCCATCACCATCAGCAATTGTACCCAATTTGACCACTAATGGATAACCAGTTTCTTCATAATGAGTTTTCTAGGAATTAAAAAATAATACAAATTGATTCCCTTCTTTAGAACCAAATTTGAGACCTTAATCCTAATTTAACTTGGCTATGTCAAAGAATTAACTTTCAAGCTTACTAAAGCTTTCTAAATCTAGGCATTCGCACTAGATTAGTCTGTGTGAGACTCCTAGATCATGACACAGGGTAGAAATGAAACTCCCAATTAGATTAGGGAGTGACATTCCATTTGACTTATTAGATTGGCAAGAAAAGCTAAATATATAAAGTAAACTAACTGCATGTCCATTTCCTTTAACGCCACTCATAGGAGCATATCGTCCACACATGATAACACCATCACTAAGATTCAACCACAAATTCTCTTTAAGTTCGCATCCAGGCTTGGCACAAATCCAACCATCATAGGATATTTTGCCTTCAAATGGAATCTAAAATTGAAAGCTAACATAAATAAGGCGCGAATAAGAGTAAAAGACAATCAGTACGTAAAATCAGAGCCCGTTCAAAACCTAGCACAGAAAGCCTAGGTACTTATTTCCTCCCCCAGCCCGCGTTTAGTTCTCATTAACACTAATATATGTTAATAATGAGGACAAAACGAAATAAACTCGACCATGTTTTCAAAATGGAGTTAGAGTTCACGGAATCAGGCAAAGTCCTCTAAACTGGAAAGGGCCAAATTAATCAAAGAAAAACCTGTTCAAGCTTTTCAGCAGCCTTTGAAGTCTGACGTTCTTCTCCATCCCATTCACTGACGCCACTTTGTAAGCGTTGTTGCAATTCGGCACTAATATGCGCAATAACCATATCCACAATTTCACGAAGCTTGTCTCCAATATCACTTTCAATTTTGATCGGAACATCAATATGTGGATGCAAACAAAGGCTGTAGTCTGAACTGAATTTGTCTTCTGTTTGAGATATGCATAAGCGTTGAATCTCAAAATATTTTCAAACAGAATTAAAACAAGAAATCTTAAAAAAACCTTATCTTTCGGCTCCTCAGAATCATCATTAGACACTTTAGTCTTCTTAATGTTTAAAAACAAACGGAACGACGTCTTCTTCACATAAAGGTCAAGATGTTTTGCACAAACGCCAACAAAATCAAGTAACGAAATGAAGAGTCCACCTAAAATTTGAGAGTAAAAGACTTTAAAAAGGTAAACCTGGCGAAAAAGCTGTATCAAAACAATAGAAACACTCATCTTTGTAAACTTTATCGGCACTTTCCGGCCCTTTCAATTTAAATGAACCCTCAGAAATATATTTTTTTAATTCAATTAAAAGATTATCTTCAGTCATCTAAATTTATAAATTTTAAGTAAATTCAAGAAAATTAGTCTCCGGACGTAAAAATTACTTTAAAATAATAAAAAACATAAAATAAAATGAAAGGGAAGTAGAAACAAAAAAAAAAATTTAAAATTTTTGAAAAAACCGGCATAGGTCCCCCGTCTGTAGCGTAAAGTCTGATTCAACAAATTTGGCTTTTATAGTAAAAATAATCAACATTTTAAAATTTGCGAATCTTATTTTGGCAAAATGTATTTTTATTACACATTTTCTCATCCAACACTCATTGTTTAAGTTATATTTTTTACTTTACTTAACAATTTTCATCGTTGGGAAATTTCTCCTCTTGTCTCGCCCTCTCATATTTTCTGCACTCTCTTGCTTTTTATGTTCTTTCCGTTTTCTGGAATAATCTAAAATTTTCAAAATATCGAATCCTAAAATATCGACAAGGGTGAAATGGACAAAGTATCGACACGACGAAAATGGGTTAAAATGTCGACTTTTTTTAATTCGAAAGGGTCATTTGAGTGCCAATAGTTGAGTGCGGATATTTTGTTCTGATCTTTGTTCTGATTTTAGGTTTGCTAAATAGAATAATCGATGCATCAAGAACTTTCGTTTGATATTTTAATTATTTAAATCGATTAAGAGATGAAAAAGAATGATCCGAAATATGGCACAGGGTCTCAACCAGCGGGACTCAACTGGGACGTTTCGAAAGTTTTATGTCTAGCTGCTCTCTTCCCTTAATCACACTATTTTTCTCCGGCTTGGTTTTCTCAACCCGCCGTGGGGTACAACCCAAAACGGCGCGCGGCCATACGGCGCAAAGCTATAATTTGCTGGAAAATGTCTGGCCCTTGTTGATTTTGGTACCAATCTCTCTGGCTCGATGAGAGGAAAGTTTGATACTAAATCTGGTAAGATTCGGAAATCATGAAGCAAGTTATGGCTTTGCGCTTTATGGCCGCGCGCCATTTTGGGTGTGTCCCGCGCCGTGAAATTATCAAAAAATGCATGTTTTTGAGGCTATTTTTACCCACTTATTAAAAGTCCCTCTTCGAACTTTAATTAATAATTTATTACTCATCTTTAATATGTTTTTAAGGGTTGAATGTCTTTCATTTTCAATATTTTTAAATGAGAAGCCAGTCAAATGTTGTTAATATCGATCAACAAGAACGTCCAAATAGAGATTCAAATTCAAGCACATCTGAAGATTCAGAAGAAAGTTTGCCTGATTCATCTGGTTTTTTAAAGTTTATCTTATTAAATAGTAAAATTTTATTAATTTAAGAAGAAGTTAGAGCTCCATTAACAAGGCGACCCCAGTCCGTTCAAGAAGACGAAATTCTCAATGATGTCAACGAAGAAGAAAACGATGCAAATGTTCGTGATGACCAGCCCTTTACTAAAGAACTGACAAAAAGCAAACGAAAAATTCCTAAAGAACGACGAAAGACCGGGGTATATTTTAATATTTTTAAGTGGAGTAAGGAAGTTAGAGCTCCATTAACAAGGGACTTTTGCTTGTTTCTTTTTTTGTAACCTTTATGAACCAGCTAAAATCTATGAACCAGCCAAAGTTATTTCCCTTAGTTTAACTCGGTCCAATTACGACTGGTAAGGTTGTTTCAAATACAGGGAATGCATAATAACAAGTTGGGATGACAGGAAAAGTTCCTAAAGCGAGGGGTGTTGTAGCCCTTACATTAGTTAGAGTATCATCATAATTTGAACAACCTTCCCCGATGTATCAAACAAACATCACGCGCACCATAAAGACCCTAAACCATTTTGACCGCCTTTTGGCAAAATTGAGTTTTGTCCGTATTAACTTTTGCCTGAAATTCTTCTGTTTATCCAAATACCAATTTTTCCCTTTTTATTTTCCCAAAATTAATGACAATTTTTTATATTCATTTTTTAGTATGCCTTCCTTCTACTTGTCTTTGCTGGATTTTTAAATGATTTTATTCTCTCCTATATTCATGAACTAATCCCCGAATCGCCTCCACTTCCGGATTTTGCATTTTCAATTTTGCCTTATTGGCCTTGGGCATTGATTGTTTCTGAAGTTTTGATGATTTCTTCGTTTTCTGTAATGCTCACAGTTGCAATTCTTCATAAATATAGATGGGCAGTTCTTCGGTTTGTTTTAATTTTATTTTGAAAAATTTTGAAAGATTTATAAGATTACTTGGGGAAATTAAGACAAATTCAGTATTTTACATAAATTAAGACAATACAGTATTTTTAACTTAAAAATTTTCTAACTGTCTCATTATTTCTAATTTCATAGACGAATCTTCACAATTGGATTTTTACTTTATCTTGGTCGCTGTGCTACTATGGCAAGTTTACCTTCTTTAATTAAGTCCTGTGAGAACCGGGGATTTACTGTTATCTTTAATTTGCTATCAGAAGAGTGAGCGTACCATCCGTTCAAGACCATGACTGAACGAAAAAATGTCAAAATATCCCGTCGAAGGTCCATCTTTTATGGGCCTTTTAATAAACCTTGCATAGGCTGGGCTGTGTTGTCGTTGGATTTTTTGTTAAAAACGAATTTCAAACAATATTGAATTCCCTTCTATTATTTTTTAAATAAAAAATTTCAGTTTGTTACTCAAGTTCCAGTTGCTGATCCCAATTATTATTGCTCTCCGAAATTAAAACCTGAAGAAAGAACTGTATATTTTATAATTTTTCGTTTAAATTTAAAAATATTTTTTTAGTTTTGGAATATTTTGGTTCGAGCATTATCCGTCTTAATTGGACTTGGGCTTAAAATAAATGGAAGACATACACTTTGTGGTGATTATATTTATAGTGGCCATACAATTGTACATGTTTTGTGTTATCTTTTTATTAAAGAATGTGAGGTTTAATTTTTTTAAATTTTTTGGCAGTCAAGAGACCTTTTTTTGCTAATCTTACTGAAAAAAACATTTAGAAAATTTTTTGTAGCTTAATGCTAACGGTTTAGGGTGATTCTGTCATTGTTATTTTGTAAAAAAAAGAAATTAGGTTTTTATTAAGGCTGGTGGTTCACAGAAAATCACCTGATCTCTTAATTGTTGACTTTCGATAAACCAAAAATGCTTTATATTTTTCGATTTAGCTGTTCAAATTTTTTTACGAAAAAATAAAAAAAATTTCTTCAGCTAACCATTCTTTGAGGATTAAACTAAATGTAAAAATTAATTTTTCGTTTTTAGACAGTCCTCAACGTTGGATTCCTCTCCATATTTTGGCATTTGCTTTTTCTAGTGTTGGTGTTTTATCATTGCTTTTTTCACGAGGACATTATAGGTTTGTTTTTAATTTTTAGAAAATATTTTTTTGATTAAAGTTAAAACAAAACTAAAATTTTCAAAAAAAAGTAAATTGGACGTAGAGTGGTGAAATATTTCATTCTTGAAAAATGATTATAAATAAGGGAAATTTAAAAAATATGACAAGGAAGCGAGAATTTGGAAAGGAATGAATCATAATAAAATTTCAAACGTTAGTTAAAATTTTTAAATCGAAAAATTGAAGTGTTGAAAGTAAAATTTTCTCTTTCTGAAATTTTTGCAACTACTTTTAGAAAAACTATAAACTCTTAAATTTTTCTAGTATTGATGTAATAATTGCTTATTGGATAACTACGCGTATTTTTTGGTTTTATCATACACTTGCTGATTTTGACGAGCTTCGGGTTTAATTTTTAAATTTTTTTTAAATTAATTTATTATTTTAGCACAGCTTTAATGGTAGAAATCGCTTTGTAAATGTTATTTGGTATCCTCTATTTAATTTTATGGAACAATCTGTGCATAGACCGTTACCTAGAAAGTTTGCTTTTTTTTATTTAAAAATTTTTAAAAATTTTTTTAAAGATATGAATTGCCTTTTAAACTCCCTGCTGGTTTAATACGTTATTGGCAACAAAGGCGTGGACGTTCAAATTCTGCAGGGTATTTAATTGTTTGAAAAATTTGATATTTTTACTATAATTAGGAAACAAAAAATTATTTTTAAATTAAAATATTGATTATAAACAAGGGCGTATCCATAAAAAAATTTTTTCGAGGAAAAATGACTTGTTTTTATTTGTAATTGACCGAGTAACCCCAAAATTTATCCGATATCTTATTTTCTACAGTTTGGGTGGGAGGGAGGGTTCATACTGGATGCGCTCTTTTCCCCTAATTTTGCTCATCTATTCTCTCATCCGGCCTAACTACTTTAAATATTATTCTACTTTAAATCCTATATTTTTATTTAGATAGTACTATGTTTTAAAAAATTGTCAACATTTTAAGAACGGTTTAATTAGAATATTGGGTTTTTAATATTTTTAGGTAAGAGGAGATCAGTAGTTTTTAGGAAAGAATATTTTTTAGTGTAAAATGAAAATGATCATTACTAGGGGTGGGTTGATTTTAAACAAGGGCTTGCATGTTTTTATGCGGATATACCATGATGAGAGAAGCTCAAATGAAAGTAAAAATGTAAATTACTCTGAAAATAATTAAAACCAAAACATGCAAAAAGAGGGACCGCAAATGTTACTCCACAACCTTTATTGCCAACAAGTCTTCTTCCTCGTTCAAAAATCGCATTCGGGTCAAAGTTGGGAAAAATTTCTAAATTTTTAGTACAACAACGACAACGAGGATGGGTTTTTAGAAGATGATCCAGACGACTATCTAGACGAAGTATATTTTTATATTAAATTAAGAATTTTTGAATTAGAAGAAATCTTTTTTATTATTTTTACAAAATTCTTAATATGATTCTAAAATATTTTAAATTATTTTTAAGGATATCCCAGGTCTGGACCCCGACGCCATTTTTGGAGGATGAAGAGGTGCAAGGGGTGGAAGAGGAGGCAGAGACGACCGAGATGGTGGGCGTGGTGGGGTGGCCGTGGGTGTGGAGTTGGGTGTGGTGTTGCTAACGCCCGAAATTGTGGTCGTAAACTTTCTCGTGCATTTCTAAATAGATTTATGATGTTTTAATGTGGTACAATTCTGCTCTCTGCACTTCCTCAAATTGTTCAACATCGCTGTGGTATAGCACCTAAACACTCGACATATTTCTGAGAGGCAAGTCTCTCAGTCAGAAATACGGAAAAGGCCAATTTTGCCTGTTTAAATGCTTTTCCGTATTTCTGACTTTTCCGTATTTCTGACTGAGAGACTTGCCTCACAGAAATATGTCGAGTGTTTAGGTGCTATACCACAGCGATGTTGAACAATTTGAGGAAGTGCAGAGAGCAGAATTGTACCACATTAAAACATCATAAATCTATTTAGAAATGCACGAGAAAGTTTACGACCACAATTTCGGGCGTTAGCAACACCACACCCAACTCCACACCCACGGCCACCACCACGCCCACCATCTCGGTCGTCTCTGCCTCCTCTTCCACCCCTTGCACCTCTTCATCCTCCAAAAATGGCGTCGGGGTCCAGACCTGGGATATCCTTAAAAATAATTTAAAATATTTTAGAATCATATTAAGAATTTTGTAAAAATAATAAAAAAGATTTTTTCTAATTCAAAAATTCTTAATTTAATATAAAAATATACTTCGTCTAGATAGTCGTCTGGATCATCTTCTAAAAACCCATCCTCGTTGTCGTTGTTGTACTAAAAATTTAGAAATTTTTCCCAACTTTGACCCGAATGCGATTTTTGAACGAGGAAAACTTGTTGGCAATAAAGGTTGTGGAATAACATTTGCGGTTCCTTCTTTTTGCTATTTTTAGAGTAATATACATTTTTAGTTTAATTTCTTTCATTAAACTACCGTAATGCCCAAACAATTACCCTGGGTAAGTATTGTTTCAATCTCGCTGGAGGGGATAATTAATAAGGAGATGCTGGATTAGGGGTATATTTCAATCCAATTGAGGCGATATTGATTTATTTTTTGATTTACTTTTAGTATTTATTTATAAAGAAAAGGGGGGGGGTGGTTGAATTCGTCCTTTAAGGATAAGACGAAGTCCTGCTGTGTTTCTATTGGACTTATTGTACATTAATTGAAAATTGGTAATGAGTATTTCATTTTAAAATTTGATAATTTTTTGCTTTAAAATCAAAATATTCTAATTATCCTATCAATTTTTTATTTTTTATCATTTAATTTTATCCCGATGTTTTTAATATTTTAGTTTTATTGCAATTTCTTCTTATTATATTTAATAGTCATTATATACAAATTTATAAATATGAAAATTAGTAAAAAAAATGTTTGTCAATTTTTATTCCTACGCTTATAATATTTCAAGGAAATCCACAATGAACTTCAAATGACATTTCCATTAATCTACATTTTCCCCCACGCCATATATACCATTCACGAGCAAAATCGCCAAATTGTTTGGGTAGAGCTTCTCTTGATGTGTCATAAGAAAAATATCTTATACATTCTCGACTCCAACTTGGCACCTTTTGGGGGGAATTTAGAATTTATTTTTATAGCTAAAATGCTGTTTAGAACTGGTCTTCCAGTTTTCGATTTCGTTGATTTTTAAATCCCGTCTTTCGATTTTTAGCCCAAAAACATTGGGTTTCGGTTTGTCTATCGAGTTTTGGCAACCCTAATTAGAACCAGACTGAATCCAAATCATGTTTAAAAACTAATCACCTTCGATATTACAGAGTCTCTATCAGCTCCACGACATTCAATATTACATGAAGTTCGTCCTTCTATTTCTTTCATTTAAAATTTTAAATGGGAAGTTCTCTTAAGGGAGATTTTCTAGAAGAATTTACCTGTTTCAAGCTTAAAACTTTCCTCATGACATTTTGCCAGTTTGGGCTTTTCCTCCTTTCCAACAGTTAAATAACACTGGCCAGAGTGTTTTCCATCTTTGCTAGGACTGCAATAAAGTATTCGACGTTCTTTAAATTTTTTTTTGAATTTTTTAAAAAACCCCTCAAAAACAAACTCCATTCAATTAACATATTTTTAAAAATATCTTCCTCAGCATTTAAGGCATAAATAAAATAAGAAAGAAAGGAAACAGTTAATATTGAATACATTTTTAAAAAAATAAATAAATGATTAACCAAAAATAATAATCAGAGGAGATAGAGGGAGAGATTATTAATCATTTTCCTTTTTTTGGATATTTGGAGGAAACTAGATATATTTTTATCAATTTATTGGAAGCATGTGTTGGTCACTTTCTGTCACATTAAAGGTTGCAATGATCTGAGAGAATGTTTCTTGCTAAAATAAATCACCTCCCCAATGATAAATATTAAATAATTGTGTGATTTGTAAGGTCGTTGATTTGTAGGATGGTGATCTCGTGGGCTAGGATATAATTTTTCTATTTTCCCTTTGTTGACGAAATGCAAATTTTTCTCCTAAGTGGCAAAACGAGTAAAATCATTAAGAAACTTTTTTTATACTATTTAAGCCAATTTTTTATTTACCTATTTTCTATTTTAAGAAATTTATTTTGGTACTTTCCTGCTATACACCAACATTTTTATTTTTTATTTTCCCCACTCTATTTTGTACATAATGGTTAGTCTTTCTTCTTTCTTCGAGTTCACTCCGTTCCCCTGTGTCATATTTAAAGGCGAGACAGGAAAAATTAATTAAAACCAAAATATTAAAAAATAACTTTTTATTGAAACCCATCCCTGGTTGAACTCAGCTCCGATATTGTCGTGTTCCATAACTCATGTTGTAAAATTGAAAAAAACCTAGTGGCGGCGCCCTAATGACCCCAACCCTTTGGTTCGTAAAAAGTTATTTTTTAATATTTTGGTTTTAATTAATCTTTCCTGTCTCGCCTTTAAATATGACACAGGGGAACGGAGTGAACTTGAAGAAAGAAGAAAGACTAACCATTATGTACAAAATAGAATGGGGAAAACAGAAAATAAAAATGTGTGCAGATAACAGGAAAGTACCTTTATTTTTTATTTTTTTTTTCGGAATAAAATGTAAGAATAATGCCTCCAACAACATTAACAAGTTCGCTCCATCCGAGCAATCGCGATGCAATAGCTTGGTTAATTTATTAAATTTTGATCTTTAATTAATTTTAGTTTTTGTAGGAATGAAAAAGGCTTGATAGCCTTTGGATGTCATTCAACTTTAGTGCTTTTTGACGCTTGTAAACTTGAAGTTTTTCAAACGCTAGAACAACACACTACAGCAATTAATTTGGTAAAAATAAATTTTAATATACAAATTTCAAGTTGACAGGCCAAATTGGTTTATACTGAAATTAAATTTGGACGTTGATATATATATCTGTTAAATCTTTAAAAACCATGTCATACATGAACATTTAAAAAGCAAATAAATAACTCGTTTGTCGACAAGAGACTCAAACCAAGGATTCGTTACAAAAACTCTCGGATCTAACCCACAATAGAGCACGCCAATGGCTTTTGGGAACTAAACCTATACCCAATTATGGGGACACGCCCAAACGGCGCGCGGCCATAACGGCACAAAGCCACAACTTGCTTCGAACTTTCTTAATCCTTTTAGTTTTAGTATCAACCAATTCTTCTCATCGAGCTAGGGAGATTGGTACCAAGATTGACATGGGCCAGACATTTTCCAACAGGTTATAGCTTTGAGCCGTTATGGCCGCGCGCCGTTTTGGGCTTACCCCCCATTATGTTGTGTGTACCTCATTATAGTGTTTACGAATAGGCACCCGTTTCTAAAATGGTTTATTAGTATGAATAATTTTTTCGTTTATTTTTTAGGTTTGTTGGAAACCTCCTATTGAGCTTCTCTTTCGGATAAAATCAAAAGATGTTAACAACGACAACATTCGTTATTGTGGGGATATTAATGTTGGATGTGCTTCTTCGGATATCAGCGGCAATATTTTTATTTGGGATATTCAAATGGGAATTGTTGTTGCCTCTTTACGTTATTTGACTACAAATGTTAATGGTTTTATTTTTGTTTATTTTTTTTTTAAATTGGATACAAATAAACCTCACTCATGGTTCCCTTTACAAATCACCAAAAGGGCGCATGGCCTCTCAAAAAGGAGCAATATAGAAAAGGGGAAAAGAGGGGTGATGCCTCCCAAATGAGGTAAAAGGGACACCCTGACCTCACTATAAGATTTCCGATATCCTTTGGGTCTGTAAAATCATTTTATAGTGGAGTTATTTTAAGTAGGGCTATGGTGCTTTCCCATACAGTGACTAACCAGATTTAAAGAGCTCATACCTATATAGAGGTGTTTTCGGGATTGGGGATTCCTAGGTTTAGGGTATTTTATAGTGAGTGTTTTCCTCTTGGAAATTAATCAAAAAAACTTTTTAGATCTCAAATGGTTAAATTGGCCAAATTCGGATTACAACCTTCTATTAAGTATTCATTCCAATTCAATACTAATTCTTTGGAATATTGACAAAAAGGAACGAATTTGGGAACACAAATTTAATGTTAGCATTTATAAAATTAGTATGGACCCTTTTGATCAAACAAAAGCAGCAGGTTTGTTTTATAAATTTTTTTTAATTTTGGGAAAAGTTTGTTTTCGAGAATGTGTTGTCGTTTTCGTGGATTTATTCTTGCTGACTTTCTACAGACTTTAAATTCTCTGTCAGTTTTTTCAGCAAAAAATTTCCGTAAGCGATCTCTTAACAGTCCAATTTACTTCGAGCCCAACGTAAAACAAAAACATAACTCGATCAAAATTAGAATGTTTTAGTATATGTTTGGGTTCATATATTTTCCTTCAGCGAACCATAATTAGATTTTCAGAGACGTTGACCTATTAATAGTGTATCGATGGTTAACTCATCATCATTTTTGTTAAATCTAAATAATTTTTTTATTAAAGTAAGCTCTGTTGGTTCTAGTCTAATCCTTTTGGAAAAACTTTCATCCCTTCACTGGTCTGATTCTAAAATTACTTCAATGACGCTTGAACCTCGAACAATTCCAAATAATTCAACAAAATCAAGCAGTTCTTCAATTATTCAATTAAAATATCATTTGGCTTATCCGCAACTTTTATTTGTTCTATTTCCGACAGAAATTTGTTTGGCTGAGACACAACATTGTCAAGTTGTTTTTAGTTCAATTATTGATACAGGATCGCCTTTAGTTCAGGTTTTTATTTTTTAATTTTTTCTATTTTGATTTTTTAGGGGGAAAATTTTTAAAGGATATTGGAATCTTAAGGGGCTAGTATTTAATTTTAAATGACCATGATTTTTTATTACTAGCGGTTAGAGGCGCGGGATCGTTGAAATAGAAAAATTAAGTTTCGGAAATCTTAAGGATAAATGTCGTGAAGAGGTTGAACATTTTTAGTGTTAGTTATTTTAGATGGTGTGGACTCCAACCTGTCATGTTCGAAATGTTCTGAGGAGTTGTCAGGGTTGAAGTTTTGGGGGTCGATGTTACATAGTCTGGGTTTGGGACCAGCTCTTTTTTAAACGCAATATTCTCACTAACTAATATTTTTTCTTTCATTTTCCCGTCATTCTATCCTTGTGTATTTATTTTTTCCATTATTAATCTAAACTATTTATTAAAAATTTTTTTTCTAAAAAGATTCTTCCCTGTGCCGAAAAAGATGCCTTCTTTTTAATTCATCAAAATGGAACCTGTTCTTTTCGACTTGCCAATTTTCACTTTTCTGATGAAAAAATGATTTCAGAATTGGATTATGAAAGAAAATGTTCAATAGATTCAATGCAAAGACAATCAATTAGATTAAGAGTTATGGGGGCTTCAATATGTCCTACAACTAATTCTTCTTTTGTTTTGTTAATTAATTCTGGAAAATTGTTAATTTATCAATTGGTTTATTTTTTTATTAATAAAAATAGAAAAATTTTATTTTTAGGAAGATGCTCGTCAAGAAATTGAACCTTATCGTATTGGAATGATTAATGATTTTATTGAATTAAATGAAGAATGTCAAATGCGTGTTGCTATTAAATCTGGACAGCTTAGGTTTTTATTTTTAAAAAATAAAAGTTTGGGGGATGGGAATTATTTGCTCCCTTTCTGTTTCCTAATTCAATCAACAAAAATTGTTAAAATAAAGTTGCTTGTGATCCTTTTTTAAATAGAGCGGAGGTTTTTCTCCCTAGAAAATTTTAAAATTATTAAAATTCTTTTCAACACTGAACCTGAGAAAGGGACTTGATTTCTTTCGAGAAAATCTGAATTTTAATTTGCTCCTTAAATTGCGATTGCCCCTCATCTTTTTGATTTTATTTTTATAATTTTTGGGCTGACTTACTTTTTGAATGACCCAGAAATTTTGAATAAACCCAGAAATGATTCTCTGAGTTCCAAATTTTCTAAAGGTCCAAATGTTCTTCCCCAAAATTTCTTTTTAATATTTTTTAAATAAAATTTCTTCAATTTTTAGATTAACTCAATATGGAATTTATTCACCATTAAGTACTACAATTACAGTTATTAGAATGCGTCCAATAGATTTATTAAATACTTCATCTGAACCCAGTTTAATTTTTTCTTCCAAAATTGGTCAATTAGCAGCAGTTGGCAGCTCTACTGGAATTATTCATTTAATTAACGTTTGTGGAGAAAAAATTTGTAAATTTAAAGATTTACAATTACATAGCTGCCCTGTTAAGTAAGAAAATTTTTTAAAAAATTTTCAAAAATTTTTTTTTGAAATTTTTTAAGGTGCTTGGAATGGGCTGGCCCAAATGCTATTGTTTCTGCTGCATATATAGCTTCATTAAGTTCTTCAAATACTGTTAGGAATGATATGTTGGTTTTTAATAAAGGGGATTTTTTCACTTTTTTTTTATTTTTTAGTTTTATAACTGATATTCAAACTGGCTGGAAACGTCGGCTTAGGCCAGAACGCGAAGAATCTCCAATTGAGGTTTAATTTTTAAAGAAAGAGATAACTTTGGGTTTTTAACACCAGATTCGTGACACAACTTTCTTAATTTAAAATTTTTTTAGTTACATAGTATCGGGGGGTGCTGGAACAGATTTTAAAGGGCGGAGACTAAAATCGAAAGAAATTTAACTAAGAAAGGCTATCTAACGGACTTTCGGTTTTATTCACCATTAAGTACTATTTACAATTACAGTTTTTTTCACCATTTTTACTTTCGGCTTTATTCCGCATATTTTGCTAATGTTTTTAAATCCAAGATTGTTTCGAAACCGAAGGTATAACTTTTTTACTGCATCCTTTTTCTGCCCTACGCTAGACCCATTTTTTATTTTTAATGGAAAATTAATTATTTTTTAGACAATTCGTGTGTCTCACTACAACAGTTATTTGGCAATTTCTTTTCGTCAAAATCCTCTTGAAATTTGGGATTTGGGTACTCAACGACTTTTAAGAAGAATGAATAAACGTTGCCCCATAATTTTGGATATGTGTTGGAGTGGAAAACACCATCAGTCTAAAATTGTTAATGAAAGTAAAACGAAGATTTTTCGAGAAAATTTGGTTGTTTTGGATAATGACAATCATCTGTAAGCAAAATTTGGATTTAACGGTCCTTACTATAAGATACCCTTGGGTTAAAAAATAGAATCTTATGAAGGGTGTGGTTGGCAATTCCGGATTTGAAAAGTTCGGTTTTCTGAATTTTCGGTTCGGATATCGATTCCGGATCCAGATATCCGAAGATTTCTCAGGATCCGCCAATTCTATTGGTGATCTACTGTTGGGGTATCGTTTAGGCAGATCTCTCCTTCCCAGTGGCCAGTCGATTCTTTATATAAAATTTTTCTTAGGTATCTATTTATGAGCAACCGCAAATTGATGTCTTTTATACTGACAATTAGGTCTGGGATAGGAAAAATTTTTATACTATATACCTAATTAAAATTAATATTTATATAAGATATCATGTTGTTGTCAAAGGACTTCATGTTCGTGATGGAAAAGAAGTTAGTACACAATGGAAAAGTGGTGCAGCATTCTTACGTTGTATGGTTTGGAAGGATGATGTTTTGGCTTTCGGTGATAGTGCTGGACGTATTGGTGTTTGGGTTTTGGGTGATAAATCGCATTGTAGACAATCTGGATTGGGAAATTCTACTAGAGGACCTGTTTTAAGAATTGTGTTTTCAAAATTGACTGGAGATTTTACTTTGGCTGTTGGTTTTTTTTTGAATTAATTTTTTAAGGATTTTAAATATTTTTATCTTTTGAATATTTGAAAAATAATATATCTTATTTTTTCCTCAAAATTTGATTGTCATTAGGCGAAGGGAGCTATATTTTTAGGCTGAATTTTTATCAAGCCGAGATTATTTTCTGGAATTATCAGTTTTAAGTTAATATTTGTTAAAAAATGTCAAAAATTTTATAGTTCTTGATTAAAACATGATTAAGACTAAAATCCTCTGATATTCCTCTGATTAAGACTAAATATGTTTTTTTATATTTTAAAGGCACAGCACCCAACTTCATTAGTTATTTGGGATACAGAAAGATTACATACAGTTTTTGTTTTACAACGTCCTGGATTAAGCGTTATCGACATTGATATGTGTGGATTAACTCCTGGTATTTTTATTTAAATTTAAAGAGGTTTTTTTTAATAATGTGATATCACTGGGGAAAGTTGGGTCAAGTTTGCTGACTTTTTCCTGGGTTTACGGGTATTTTTTTGCGGACAAGATATGTGTCAGAGACAATGGTAATCCCTTTATCATAAGATGCTTACATTAAATAATTCTATTTTTTAAAGTTTACATTACCTCTGATGGAATGCTTCGTTATGCTATTTCTGATACTGGAAAAGGTTCAAATATTTCTTTGAGCGAATCAGGTTTATTTTTGAATTTTAATTTTTTATAATTTTTTTTAAGAATGCCCATTTATAATTCGTTCAACACACTCAAATATTTTACAAAATTTAATTTGTTATATCTCCAATTTTCAACAAGATTTACTTCAAAATTTATTTAAAATTGATGACAATTATTACAATTATTTGCTTAAAAAATTGGAAAAATTTGAACAAAATAAATTGTTAAAAGTTGGTTTTTTGAGTCAATTTATTGGATTATTATCTTTAACAAATTTTATTAAAATTGTTGAAAATGCTTCAAATAAAGATGGATTGACTGATAAATATTTGTCAACAAATTTGATACAATTTTGGTCTAAAAATTGGTTTCAGGTTTTTTTGAGATTTTTTTTAAGTGTTAAAAATTTTTTTTAAAAAATAGAAGAGAATGGAATTAATTGTTCGTCTACTTCTTTCAACCTGTAAAAATGAAAATCATTTGGAACAAGCAATTGAAAAATGTATAATTATGAAAAAGGTTGTTTTCTTGTTTTATTTTTATTCTAAAAATTGATTTGTGATAAATTTGTGAGGAAAAGATTCATATACCCTATTATTAGTAAGTATCAGACAAATAACTAAAGTGGATTTGTTTCTACTATCAGCCTATCTCTTACCTTGTAAATCTCGTATTACCTGATTTTTCGTATTTTTATATGTACATTTTTATTTCGTTTGATTACAGTTTGAATCTGTTTTTGCTTAAAAAATCGTCAGGGTCTTTTTTATAGAAAGCACAAATTTATTCTCTATGTCCGCTAAATTTCTACTTTTACTTAATCCGAGTATTACCCAAGTTTGACTCAAAAATTTAAGAAGAATTAAAAATTATTTTGACAAAATTAATTTAAACTAATTTTTAATCTTTTTTAGAATGAACTAGCCATTTATTATTTGCTAAATAGTGACAAAACAATTAACAATACAAAAACTAAAGATGATATAAAATTTAATTCTTTTCGTGCTTGTCTTTTATCTGCAAATTTTGATAGTGAAAATTCAAAATGCTTGGTTAAATTAAATGCTACAAATCTAATTGCTTCAAATTTTATTTCTGGTTTAAATTTTTTGAATTTTTTTAATTAAAAATATTTTTTGAAGAAGGTATTCAACTACTTTCTTTAATTGACCAAGGATTGGATGCATGTAAATATTTAATCTCACAAGGGTTATGGAATGTTGCTATAGTTTATTCTAAAGTAAATATTTTTTAATAAAAAATTGGGGTTCTTGTTTGTTTATCAAATGTTTGTAAAATTTTATCCGCGAGTTTTTAATATTAGAGAAAGGACTAGAATGGTCGGACGAGAATCTAGAATGCTTGTACAAAGAATCGTTTTTGATATCTCAAAGATTATCGATAGCCAATTTTCTGTTCGAGATTTGGTCTGGTTCCTATCTCTTGTTAATTATTTTATTAAGGACACGAGGGAAAAAAGCTGAATTTATTTTGGAGTATCAACAAAAAAATCTCCTGGAATATCCTCATTTCCGCATATTTTTGGATTCTTTCCCCAAAGAAACTCACACTATTCATAAATAAATATCTCGATATTTTAAACTGAAGTTTTGCATGTTTACAATGAAAAAAAGTTCTGCGCTCACCTCTCGCTTTTAAATAGACCAACCCACATTATACCACATTTCTAACTCGTTGCGGATAAAACTTGCGGACTTTTGGGAGTGTAAAAGGAAAAAAAGCTTTAAAAAATCTCTTAATTTTTTTAAAATTAAATTTTAAGATTTATCCAAATTGTGATTTTGTTGAAATATATACAAGATATGCTGAATATTTAATTACAAATGGATTAGATAAAAATGTGAGGAACATTTTAAATTTAAAAA
Source organism: Meloidogyne luci (assembly GCA_902706615.1). Taxonomy (NCBI): domain Eukaryota; kingdom Metazoa; phylum Nematoda; class Chromadorea; order Rhabditida; family Meloidogynidae; genus Meloidogyne; species Meloidogyne luci. The sequence continues at coordinate 15,985 of CACSLI010000273.1, read as the reverse complement.
TTTTTTATATTCTAGAGTTTGGCTTTAATGATATTTGCAAGTTTGGGAAATTGGAAAAAATGTAAGACACTTATTGAAGGTGAAGAAGAAGAAATGTCTGCAAATAAACAATTAATTTTACAAATAATTGATTTAGCTGTTAATTGAAATTGTAAAAATACACAGTGGCGGAAGGAAAAGTTTTTTGGTATTTGACTTTTGCGATAATTAATGAATCGTTGTTGCCAACAAAAATAGATTGTTCAATCTATCATTCAAAATATTTCTGGGCTTTTTTAATTCAAATATTTTATCTTTTCGACAGGTTTGTTTTTAAGAGTTTTTTTTTGTAAAATTAAAAATGGGGGGGGGGGGGAGGGGTGGGATTAGTTGTTATTGTTTACATTTTTTTGAGAGATAGAGCCCAAAATTCTTAGACTAAGGTCTTGATGATAATAATTTAAATTAGGATTTCCCTGGACTTGATCAAAATCGACTAACTTGACTAAATAGTTAAATTAAATGCAACAAATTTAATTGCTTCTAATTTTATTTCTGGTATAAATTAAAAAAAATTTTTTTAAATAAAATAAGTTCTTTTGAAGAAGGTATTCAACTACTCTCTTTAATTGACCAAGGATTAGATGCCTGTAAATATTTAATTTCACAAGGATTATGGAATATTGCTTTAATTTATTCTAAGGTTTGTTCCCAAATGAGCATTTAAGCGTTGAATTCTATAAAATTGGTGCCAATTTTCTCGTTGGGGTTCCGTCCAATTCTCATAATCACGCCCATTTGGTTGATTATGAGAATTGGACGGAACCCCAACGAGAAAATTGGCACCAATTTTATAGAATTCAACGCTTAAATGCTCATTTGGGAACAAACCTTAGAATAAATTAAAGCAATATTCCATAATCCTTGTGAAATTAAATATTTACAGGCATCTAATCCTTGGTCAATTAAAGAGAGTAGTTGAATACCTTCTTCAAAAGAACTTATTTTATTTAAAAAATTTTTTTTTTAATTTATACCAGAAATAAAATTAGAAGCAATTAAATTTGTTGCATTTAATTTAACTATTTAGTCAAGTTAGTCGATTTTGATCAAGTCCAGGGAAATCCTAATTTAAATTATTATCATCAAGACCTTAGTCTAAGATTTTTGAAGTTGTTGATGAAAATGCTACAATTTCTTATTGTAGAAATATTGAGTAAATTAAAAATATTAAATAGATTTCTCCAGAGATTACTCAATTTGTTGATTGGTTGGGTTTTGGGGTTATTGCTTTTGAATTATTAATTTAGGGTTCATTCTCAAAAAAACTTGTCGACAAAAACAACTAATCCCCACATTTTTAATTTTACAAGAAAAAAAATTTAAAAACAACCTGTCGAAAAGAGAAATAATAAGAAACATTATTTGAGTTAAAAAAATCCAGAAATATTTTGGATGATAAATTGAACAATCTATTTTTGGCAACAATGATTAATCAATTGCTGCAAAATAGCTAAAATTATTTCCGCCACTGTAACTTTAATACATATAAATATGTATTTTTAGAAACAGAATTTATTTAAATAATCTTAAATACATATACACTTAAATGAATTGATTTTAGAAGATTTTTACCTTCTCCTAGTTTACAATTATAGTACAACCTTAGTGTTCTTTAAAAAATTCCAAATTCTGGGCTTAATTTTATTTTTGACTCTTGTAATTAGGTATTTTATTAATGTACCTAAATAATTCAATTCACTAACAATCTATTTTTCCCATTTAAATAATTTTTTATTAAAAGCTGTGGATATTTCTGAATCGATATAAATATATTTTTTAAATCCCTCTCTCTTTTAGGATTAATTTTTTTATTTAAAAAACACTCATGTATTAATTATTTTAAAATAATTTTCTCTTCTTTTTAAACCTCTTCTTCCTTTCCTCTTTCAATAAAAGATGTAAAAAATAAAGACAAGCTTTAAAAATTCAACAAAAAATTAATATTTTTTAATTTAATTTTTTTTAAAATTTATGGGCTGTGCATTTAGCAGCACACAAATTTTTTTGGTTGATTCATCAAAACAAATTGAAAAGAAAGGAGGAAATAACAACACGAACAACAACAATAATAATAATTTTGTTCGTTCTCTTATTTTTCATGCGCGACAAGGCTTCTTTCTTTTAAAATTTTTTTTTAATTTTTAAAAATTCCTTTTATTATATTAACCAGAAACCTGTTTCTGGCCAAGTCTTCTCCTTTAAAATGACGCGATATCCCTTCGATTTGTTACAATTAGGTTTGTTCCCCGTCCACAAAAGTAGGGAATTTGAGAAGACTAAAGTGATTTGAATTTTTATGGCTCTATTATTTTTTGTGGATCCAATGAATTTTTCGTTCCAAACAAAATTATTTGTCAAATTTATCACAAAAAACTGGGGGAAAACTCATTCCAGGACATCACAATTACCACCCAGTCAATACATCTAGCTTACAACCTAAACCTATCAGTCATCCATCTTGCTATTTACAGCCAACTTTTCATCTTCGTGTTTTTTATTTTTGACTTTTTTGTCCCTGACTATTTAGTCGATATCCCTTCGAATTTGTGAACAGCCTAATGAAAAACAAAAATTTTTTTTTCTCAAAAAAAAAACAAAAAATTTAAATAGGCTTTAACCGTTCTGGAACTAGAGTTGCACGAGATCGAGATTTTAGAAAAAATCCGAGACCGAGATTGACCGAGACTTGCATGACCGAGACCGAGACCGAGATGCAAAATTTGACCCGAGACCGATATCGAGATCCGAGATAAACCGAGACTTTTCAAAAATTTTTTTATCCACCAAAACCCATTTAAATTAATTAAATATTATCTAAATCATCATCAAAATCATCTGTTTCATCAGAATCAATTTCAGTTGGTGGAAGTTTATCCATAATTGCCTTTAAAACTAGAATTTTTTCCACCATTTCTCCAGAAAGACTTAAGTATAAAGAGTAGGGGACACTTGTGTACGGAACACTTGTTTATTAGAAGGGGTCGGTCTGATAGAGACAGCCGGTATATTTTTCAACCTTCCTCTACGGGGTCGGTCTATTAGAGACAGTCGCACTATTAGAAGAAATACGGTGTATATATGTCACCGTCCAAATTACATTCTTGTCCAAATTGAATTTGGCCGGCAATTGGGGACTGAAGCTCCAAATTTTGGATTTTTCTTCGTGTTCAAGGTTGGGGTTGGGTTCCGTAATAGTTCTTCATGCTCGGGAGCTACTTCCACTTGATCTGGGACCATTTCTGAAAGTTATAGCCAACTTTTAAAAATTTCAGAAAAACGATTATAACCTTAAGAAATTTCGAAGAATAGGGTAAGTGGTCGACATGCCCGGCTTCCTCTGCAGCGGCAAAAACTTTTTTCCGCGAAGTTTGATGTGTATTCGGCCGCGCCTATTTGTCCGCTCTGCTCTCTAGACAACTGAATTAAAGTGAGCACAACAATATACCAGTAGCGAAATTTTAAATATTTTGTCAAGATAAAAATAAATCTCAAGAAGGTCAATCTTTAGGGGTGTATACCAGGGATGTCACGGGTTACCCGATACCCGAAACCCGAAACCCGGCCTTTTTTTCGACCCGAAACCCGACCCGAGAAATTTTCGAAAACCCGACCCGAAACCCGATATTTTCCTTGGAATTTTATTACAAAAAGGGAAGATTTTTGGTCTTTTGGCCTTCCAAAATTCTCAAAATTTTCGCCTGCGGCGCTAGAAAATGGAGAAGCCTAGTGGGTTGGTCTTCCAAAATCAGGCCCGTAGCCAGGGGGTGAGGGGGGGAATTCCCCCCCCCCCCCGAAATGGGGAAAAGGGAAAAATTTGGGGAAGGGCTGGGGCAAAAAAGTGAATTTTTTTGGCCTACGGCCTTCTAAAATTCAAAAAATTTTCGCCTGCGGCGCTGATGGTTTGTGGAGGTATCTATGGGAGGTACCTTCGATGGAAGGAGGTATCTTCGGGGGAAGATAAAAAAATCGAAAATTAAAAAATGTGGGCGTGATATCGCGTGGGACGTTTTCCGTTGGGATTTTTACCATAAAAAGAAGAATTCTGGCCTCATGGCCTTCCGAAATTTGCAAAATTTTCGCCTGCGGCGCCAAAAAATGAAGAAAACTAACGAAATACAGAGTAACTTTGCCGTGATGTCGAAGGAGCAAGAGTGGATGAAGGGTGATATCGGGGGATTTACTTGGATTAAGGTGGATTAGGGGAGATATCGGAAGGTTTAGAGGTGTATCTGTGATTTCAAGGTATTTGCAGAGGGTCTCAGAGGTTTAAGGTATAAATCAGTGGTTTAGACATCTTCACCAGATACTTTTAAATGCCTTGATATCCCTTTTAATCCCCAAATCCCCTGATATTACTCTTAATCCATCCAAATCCATTTAATCCCTGTCTCTTATTATATCACTCTTAAATATTACTTATTAATCCCGCAAATCACTACTATCCGCAGCCTCTCCGAAAAATTTGGCTTCATGTTCAAATTTTTAACTGACCCGACCCGAAACCCGACCCGAGACCCGAAACCCGGACTTTTTTTCGACCCGAAACCCGAAACCCGATCCGAAGAAAATTTTGAAAACCCGATCCGAAACCCGACCCGACTTTTTTCTCAACCCGTGACATCCCTGGTGTATACTGATCTCGGATCTCGGCGAGATTAAGTGCCGAGAATCTCGTCTCGGACAGGTGGTCTCGTCTCGGCAAAACCGAGACCGAGATTGGAAAATGACCGAGATTCTCGTCTTGGTCTCGGTCGAGATATCGATCTCGTGCAACTCTATCTGGAACAACAACAATAATCGGAGGAAATGGAGGCGGTGCTGCCCTTTTACTTGCTTCAAAATATGGGAAAGATGTAATTTTAGTTGGCCAGATTAAATCGAGTGGGTGCCGTCGAAGACCTAGTAGTGAAGCTAAATTTATTGAACAAAGAAGAAAATTGTCGAGTAATATTTCTGTGAATAAAGAAGGAAATAATAATTCAAAAAATTTGTTTCAAAAGTGAGTTGAAAAAAAACATTTAAAATTGAATAGAAAACACATTAACTTAACCGCCCCTTCGATGCAACCACCCACAGGAGAATGGCCACTTCAGTGTAGTGGGATAATTTTTAATTTATGAGGGAGAATGGTTCGATTCCTTTTGATGGGAGACAATTTTATAATGAAAGGTTGAGGTGTCTGATGTTTTCTGAAATATTTTCCGAATGTTTAATATCCCGGCCAATAAAACGCCCCAAGAGAAATGCCGTCTTGACCACTTTGGTGCAGTGGGATAATTTTTAATTTATTGGGGGAAACTGAAAGGAGGTTCGACCCCGTTCGATGGGAAATAATTTTATAATAAAAAGTTGAAGTGTCTAATATATTCGGAATAGATACGGAAAATTTTTTCCGGTCCGGAATTTTTTTCTGGATCCGGAATACTTATTTTTACAATTTCCGGAATGCTCCTAAGAAAATCCATTCCGGCTCTATTTTATTTAATTAAAAAATTTTTTTTCAAGGTTAAATCGTTTAGCTGATTCAACTACCTATGTTGGAGATGCTGCTCCAATTTCTGGACCTATTGACTTTCAAAAACGCTTACAAAATTTAAAAATTAAAAGAACGGAAGAAATTAATGATGAAAACAAAATTGAAAAAAGTGAAGAATTTAAAACGGAGAAAAATGAAATTTCTCCAAAAGAGCATTTAAAGAGCCTTGCAGGCATGTAAAAATACTTGGATCAAATTATAAAATTATAATTTTTATCTTTAGTGGAAGAAAAAGAATTTATAATGCATAGAGTTGAACAGGAGTCGATTATTACTGACGGGTAAATTTAAAAATAAAAAAGTTGACTTGTGACTGCAGTGGTTTATTGGTTTAGGTGTCGGGTTAGTGTTTAGAGGTGTCCAGGGTTCGACCCCTTTTATTAGGGATATGGTTTTTCGGGTTCTCTAGAATCGGATTATTGACTAGCACGGCCGATTTTTTGTCCTGATTTCTATAAAAAAATTTTTCTTTGGTTTTTAGTCAAATATCGTGTTTTATTTGAAGGGAATTTTTAAAAAATCATTAACTTTCTAAGTTTTTTGATTTTTTTGTGAAGCCTGAGGGCTAATTTTTATCGGTTAAAATTTAAAATAAAATTCTTATTTTTGTGAACAATTCGATTAAATAACTAAATATATTTTTTAAAAATTATTTTTTAATTTATTTTAAAGTGGATTAGACCATCAAAATACAGAATGGGATACTTTAAGCAATACAACATTAAGTGCCGATTGTTGTAGTCAAATTGGGGGTAGAATAGGTTTACAACAACAATTACATGATGGGGATGTTAGTGAAGCTAGCTTTGTTTTGGTTAAAAGAAAATTAAAGGTAAAAAGAAAAAAAATTGTTAAAATTAAATTAAAAAATAGTCAGACCACATATACAGTCGTCGACATAAAGATAGGGACAAGAGTAAATAAAATGAAAATTAACTATTTTTCGGTCAAAAAATACGTTCTATATATCAATAGAAAGCTCTATTCGTATCTCAGTTGACATGTTTCTGCATTTTTCATGAAAATGAAAATTGGCCGAGATAATCCGGATCTACCGGATATACCAAATCCCACAGCCTCGGAAAAAATTTTCGGAACAATTCTAACAGACCCATTTGATAAAGCATATTTTTGTGAGCATTTACCACAGAACCGCTTAGAAATATCTTTTTCCGGACCAGAGATATGTTTTTTTGAAAATGGCATTTTTCGCCTATTTTTGCAAAAAATTCAATTTTTAAGGGAAAAATGCGGGTACTTTTCCGTTCTGCCACACCCCCCTAAATTAATGCTCAGAATGTCATATATAGGGTAATAAAAGGTGCTGAGTCGAATGGTACCACTTTTTTTCCCGGAGATGACTTTGGACCGAGATATAAAGCTCGAAATGGTCAAAAACCATAAGGTCATTTTGGCCCAAAAAATTCTAATATGCAAATAAGAGCTCATTCGAAAGAGCTCATCGAGTTGAGTCGAAAGGCGTCAAAATCAACGAAATCTGATCTATTTGGACCGAGATACAGGCTTTTGAAAATTGGCCCATAAAGGGTTACTTGGTTATTTTTGTATCGTAACTTTGTCCAAACTTATCCAATCACGGTGATTTTGGTGTTTTTCGACTCAGCTCGATGAGCGTTGTCGATTGAGCATTTATTTGCATTTTAGAATTTTTTATCTCAAAAATCACCTTATGGTTTTTGACCATTTCGATCCCTCATCTCGGTCCAAAGTCATCTCCGAGAAAAAAGAGTGGTACCATTCGACTCAGCACCTTTTATTACCCAATATATGACATTTTGAACATTAATTTAGGGGGGTGTGGCAGAACGGAAAAGTACCAAAATGCGATTTTCAAAAAATCATATCTCTGGTCCGGAAAAAGATATTTTTAAGCGGTTTTGTGGTAAATGCTCACAAAAATATGCTCTATCAAATGGGTTTGTTAAACTTTTTCCGAAAAATTTTTCCGAGGCTGTGGGATTTGGTATATCCGGTAGATCCAGATTATCTCGGCCAATTTTCATTTTCATGAAAAATGCAGAAACATGTCAACTGAGATATAAATAGAGCTTTCTATTGATATATAGAACGTATTTTTTGACCGAAAAATAGTTAATTTTCATTTTATTTACTCTTGTCCCTATCTTTATGTCGACTACTGTACATATACCCTCTTATAATATTGAGGGTATCTTATACTGAGGTCTTACCTCTGTTTAAGGAACAACTTATTATAAGAAAGGATATTTTCTGCCGAGGGTGTCTTATAATGAGGTCCAAAATTTTTTTCCTTTCCAGATAGCTTGGGAGCATCACCAAATCCGTCAAATACGCAAGCAAAGCTTATTAAGAAAAGAGAGAATAACAGAAAATAATTGCTGTGATATGCTACAAACACCTCAACAAATAAAAAATATTGATAGAAGATTAAGTAATAATTGGATACCTGAAATTACTAAATTAAATGATGAAAATTAAAATTTAAGAAAAAAATTAATTTTTTAAACAAATTAATTTTAAAAACTGGAAAAGTTATGTGCTTTTATTAAAAGAACTGACAGGAAAAATTATTGTCACTATTAGGGAGTACATATTAGCCATAAGAGATTAGACTAATTTAGACTAGATTCTAAATATAATTTCTGATTCTCCTCTAGTTACTACTAAGGTTGTCGGATCCGGATCCAAAAAAGGCGGATATTCGAAAATTTTCGGTGCAGATATCGGATCCGGATATCCGAAGATTTTCAACTATCCAATAACCTTAAATACTACTATATAGAGGAATTTAGTGAATTAGAAAGGAATAGAAATCGGAACTGTGAAATAAAAATTGATCGGCCTGGAAATTCAACCAGGAAACTCCGCGTCCATTCCGGCATCTCCAAAAAACAGAAAAGGATTGGAAAATGATGCTGAATTCGAATAGAAAAACAAAAGACTGCATGTTCGTAATCCTTCCAATTAACCTTCGTTTTTTAAAGAGAATTTTAAAAAAGAAATTCTTACAAATTTACACCAAACTATAAAATTTATTTTCGTTTTTCAAAGAATTCTTGAGACAGAACTCGGAACAGATTAAAAATTAATAATCTTGAAAATTCTTAAAAAATCATTTTTAAAAGAATTTTAAATAAATTGACAGGTGTTAATTAAATTAAAAAATCTTTTATAAATTTTTTGCCATATTTAACCCACAAAAAACCCTCTTTTATTATTAAAAAAAATTTTTTTCTGTTATTTTCACTCAACATTTTTTCGAAAAAAATATTTAAAAAATAATTGGGTCTATCCAATTAATTATTATTAAAGGAAAGGAAAGGGAAGGGAGGGGAGGCGTTACAAAAATAAAAATAAATTCGGTTCAAAAAATTTTTCAGAATTAAATATTTTTATTTTTCCCTAACAGAAAATAATTTTAGCAAAAAAAAAAAGAAAAAAATGTATTTTTATTTTTTATTTTTTCTGATGTCATTTTTGGAAGGAGAAGCTGTTGAAAATTTATATTTTTATGATGAGTTGGTTTTTAAAATTAATTTTTTAATGAATGAAAGAATTTATGATTGATAAATGTACGATTAGCTTCCTAAGTTTCCTTTCTTTCTCTCCTAAAATTTAAAAATTGTCAACAGGAACAGAGCCGAAAAAGCAATGATTCGGTCCCTCTTAGGTTCAGTCCTTTTTGGTATACGAGATCAAACCTGGTCCCTTTGGTATTACCGTACACCCCAAACTTCCCTCTGGGGTGTACGGTAACATCGATAATTCGGTTTGGTTCCTAGGTTATTTTATCCGAAAACGTGGCTTCGGTTCTTTTCTCCGATTCTTCCAGAGAGAGACTAATAAAAGTGAGAGGTACTACCATATAATTATGATTACGATTCGGAACCAACTTGAACTTCCCTTTAGGGTTGGAAATTTAATCTTATAATGAGGTTATTTTAAACAGATGTATTCTAAAATGTTGGAAACGTTATAAACCTTAATTGCTTTAAAACACAGTTCAATCCTCTCTGCAATAAAAATCCCTTTTTCAATAGGTTTGCGGATCTGCCATTAAGCCGTCTTCCCCAACTTGAGAAATCTATGGATTTGGCAACAGAAATATTAAATGAAGGTAAAATAAATTCCCTTTCTTTTAACCAAAAATTGTTTCTTAGAAAAACGTAGCAGCTCCATCAATGGACGTTCACTAACCGACAATAACAACAATCCTTTAATTATTCGTTTAGTTTCAAATTCTCTAATTAAAGAATTTGGAAGAATTAAATCAAAAAATGATGTTCGTGTCCGTCTCTTTAATTCCCCTACAAAACCCAAAGCCACAAATTATCGACTTGTTCGAATATCAGATGAACAGAACAGACAAGAAAAGACAGAGAATATGCCTAGCTTAAATAGAAATATTGCAAATCCTTTATTGAGGCAGCTGTGGACTTGAATAAACGAGGAAAAGGAGAATTTTAAAAAATGTAAAAATTAATTTTTGTTTCGCAAAGAATTAAATGTTTAATATTGAAAATGATAAAGTAAAAAGAATCGTTTAGAATTGTTAGAGAAATTATTTTATACATATGTAGTAGCATAATTTACTATTTACTGGTATACGGTAACATTTATTTTCAGCTTATTAACAACCCTACTGTGGGATTCCCATTTAAATAATATTTAATAAAAATATCAAAATATTTTGACTACAAAATAATGCTACTTTGATTATCGATTTTTTCTCTCTTCTCTTTCAAAAAGGCATAGGCTTCTCTTCAAAGCCTTCCCAGCACGCGCACGTGACTAGCACGTGCACGTGCTAGTCACGTGAACGGGACATTCACGTGCAGCCAGCAAAAACCTTTTGAAGGATTTTGCGGTAAAATTTTCCCCACCCACCCCCAACCTTCTAAAATTATTTTTAAAATTAATTTTCCTCCATCGGAGTCGAACCACCAACCTTCTGCCTGTAGGCGGACGCCTTATCCATTCGGCCGCTCGCGAGTGTTAGTAGTTTTCAAATTTATTGTAATATCTGTCGGCTGCTTTCCCCATTTTCCACTGGAAATTTTAGTATCGATCGAACCCGCAGGTAAATACCCAATAAGGAAATATAGAAGGAGAAATGATGAGATAGTGCGGTGTAAGTAGGAGAGACAGCTCTGACTCAACCCGTCTGTTGGTAGAGTCAGCGCAGGAGTATCTTCTCTAACCCAGGGGTTAGAGAAAAGAGAAATAGTGCTGGATGGCAGTCACAAACTACAGCTGCGGGGAGAAGAGAGTGTACTCTCCTAAGAAATCACACCCTCTCTCTTCTCCTTTTCCCAGAGGGAAAATGCTACGACATTTGGCCACTACCCTATGAAACCACATTTGGCCAACACCCTAATAAATCACATTTGGCCATTTACCCTTAACACCACATTTGGCCAACTATCCTAAAGACCACATTTGGCCAACAACCCTGAAAACCACATTTTGCCATTTTTCCTATAAAACCACATTTGCCCAACTACCCTAAACACCACATTTGGCCAACTAGCCTGTAAACCACATTTGGCCAGCTACCTCAAATACCATATTTGGCCAACTACCCTATAAAACCACATATGGCCAACTACTACTAATGAGAACGTTTGGCCGTTTTTCCTTATTTGGAACTAATTTATTTCTTTTAATAATTTTTGTCGCGTGTAGTAACACCAACAAGGGGTTTTCTAGCAAGCTCAGGTTTGGGAACACCAGTAAGGACTACTTTTGAAGATTGGAATACGAGTGCAGCAGTAGTTCTATTTCCTTTTAATCGAAAACGCATAATTATTGAATGGAATCTCTTGGGATTATACTCTGTGTTAATACCAAATCTAGCTAGTTGGATGAAATTTTCATGGGAAAACCTTAATTTCCTAGGTAAAAGTTTGAATACAGCTGTACAATTTTCTATTTTCATAATATTTACTTTAAAAAACAATTTAACAATTGAAAAATTCAATTAAAAATCAAAAAAATCTTTTCATCTTATTCTCGGTCACAGAGAGAACTTCCAAAGGGTAGTAAGAACGGTGAGGCCTCCTCCAAACTCAATTATACAAGGCAAATAAGGGTGAACTAGTTTGACATTGTGTTTGATGTAGTAGTATCCACGGACCTGAATATAATATTTTTCAAAGTAGTTCAATAAATATTTACCGTTATACTCAAATATCCACCCATAGCATGAACCATACTTGCAGATTGAACAGTCAGATCATTGCAGTGAACAATAAAGTTTTTGCAGCAAGGTTTGAGATGACAAGTACGTAGTTCAACATTTCGACGCAGATGATTAATTATTTCCCGGCGCTCCTCAAGATTGTGGAAGAGAACATGGAGTTCTTTGAGAGAGCAATTCTTCAACTTACACAAGTATTCAATTAGTGGCACAGATGCCGCTGGAGGCGGAGTAGGTTCACGAAATGGATTTTCGACAGTCCAGTCCAAAGGATCCTCTATAGTTATACGAAGTAGATTGTCACTCATGTCGAGCATCGCCTCGTCAATATCTTCCTCATTCTCCTTTTCTTCTTTGACCTCTATTTCAGCAGGAACACCAAATGCTGGTGTAGGTGGCTACAATTAAAATTAATTGTATTTTTTTAAATAAAATTAAAACCTTTTGTTCCATTTCTTCTTCGATCTTTTCTTCCTCGACTGCGGGTGTAGATGGCTAAAATTAAAATCAATTGGAGCTTGAACTAAAAATTAAACCTCCGCTTCTTCGTCAACAATGACTAATTCCGGCTGGGCTGGCTCGGCCGGCAAAGGCTCAGGAACAAATGGCACCCCATCTTCCACACCCCAAATCATGAGCGTTATAAATTCCATATTTCTGAATAGAAATTACAATATTCTGGGATCTATATATACTAGTAAAATGATTGAATTGTACCTTTTAAAATGAACGGATTTGAACACGTTGATTTTATTCACACACTATTTAAGCACCCTTTCACGATGATTGTGTCAGGAAGCACTGGATCCGGTAAATCCGAATGGGTAAGAATGTTTTTGAATAATCTAAAAGTAATGACAAGTGAAAATATTTCAATGATTCTATATTGTTATGGGGAGTTGAACTCAAATATATTACAAATGCAGCGTAAAGGTTCGTTGGGAGATATACGTTTAAATGTTCACGCTGGAATGCCGAGTGAAGATTTTATTAAAAGACAGGCTAATGGAATGGTACTTGTACTCGACGATTTAATGGTGGGAATTGATCCAGCTATATTGGAAACAATATTCACAAGGGGGTCCCATAACTGGAAAATGAGTGTTATATTGTTAACACAACATTTATTTTGCAAAGAATTAAGAATCCCGCGTAATAATTCACATTATTTGGTTTTAATGAGGAATCCCGCAGGTTCCCTACAGATCAAAAACCTTGCTACCCAGTTATTCCCCTCAAGGTCAAAATACTTTCTAGAATCGTATGCTGACGCGACAAAAGAAATGTTTGGTTATCTATTAGTTGATCTTCACCCAAGTACCCCCGAAAGGCTTCGTCTCAGAACACATATATACAATGAAAAGGAAACAATAGTTTATATTCCAAAATGACAAAAACTAGCGATTTAATAGAAAGGAATGCTGACTTTTTACATTCAGCAAATACAAATTCAAAAAAAGTATTGAGAAATCTTTTGGAAAAAGCGACTGATGAACAATTATTATGTTTTGTTGAAATTTGTTTAAATTTACTAAGGGGGCGTCTCCCTTTTCATAAAAATAGGAAACAACCCTTCAAAGAAATGCAAACATTTTACGTAAAATTAGTCGGTCTCGGACCGCCCCCTCAACAAGAAATTTGTTGCAGCAGGGGAAAGGTATTCCCCCTTTGGCCGGACTTATTGCAAGTCTGGCAATTCCGTTAATTGTTGAAAAAGTAAATAATATAAATATGAAAAAATAATAGAAAAATGGAAAAAATGAAACGAATGCTCCTAATTCCTGAAGATTTTTACTATTCTCTTATAGAGAAAAATGAAGAAGGTGATGGAACTGCTATAGGTTTACTTAAAAATCGTTTGAAAAATGTTGTTACAAATAAAGAGAGAGTGGATCCCTATTCTCAAGCAATAAATTATGAGCAGAATTTTAAAAGATTTAACAAAATTTTCAAAGAAAAAGAGGAAAAACCAATAAATGTAAATGTAAAAAATTTTTCTGAAAATTTAGGTGCTAGTTCTAGAATAATCCTAAGAAATAAAGTTAGAAAAAAAAATTAAAAAGAGAAAATTCATTCCAATTAAAATTGAAGAGAAAAAGGAGGAGGAGGAGTGTGATGCTGATGATGATGCTGAAGAGGAAGAAGAGGACGTGGATAAGGATGATGGCGAAGAATACCAGTCAGCTGAAAGTGATGGTGATCCTAAAGAGCAAACAATGGAATATTTAAGAGAAAATGCTGATATTCTAGGCATTTTGGAAGATGGAAGACTTGCAAGAAAGATTGGTAATGATTATCCATTAATTACAAGTAATGTTGAGGAAATTGTTAACCATATAATTAGAAATAGAGGCATGCGTACAAAGAAATTACCTACAGGTTACGACGAATTTATTCGTAGAATAAACGATCATCCTATCTTACAACAAATTTTATTCCCAGAATCTGCAAGTAAGCAAAAAGGTTCCGGTGTATTTTGTTTTAAGCCGTCGTTATGGACAAGACCAGGCTTTTAAATAAATTGTACAAAAATGTAAAATCCCCATCTTGCTTCACTTCTATTGAACCTCTTCTGCGAGAAGCTAAATATTTTAACAAAAGCATCTCAAGGCAAGATGTAAAAACCTATCTTGCAGGGCAAAATGTCTATACACTCCATAGAAGAGTTGTGAGAAAATTTAAGCGAATGCCAACACTTGCTCCGGGGTTGCATACTGAATGGCAGGCTGACTTGAGTGTTTTTAATCGTATAAGCAGTCAGAATAGAGGGTTTAACTATCTCTTAGTCTGTATAGATACACTTAGCCGTCAAATCTTTGTTGAACCTGTCAAAAGTAAACATAGCGGAAATATGATTAATGCATTTAAAAAGCTATTTGCTAGAGTAAAAATTGTTCCCTGGAAACTTTTGACTGATCAAGGACTAGAATTTACTGCAACTCCGGTACAAAAATATTTCAAATTAGGGTTGCGCCCCGACCCCGACTAACCCCGACCCCGACCCCGAACCCCGACATTTTTTGACCTAAAACCCCGACCCCTACCCCGACATTCCCAACCCCGAAAACCCCGACCCCCGAAAGTTCGACCCCGACGACCCCGAACCCCGAAAAATTTTTATGACCCCGACTCAAACTGCATTAACTACTTTGATATTAAATATATGAAGAAAAAGGGAAAGGAATATTTAGATTTTCTTATATTTCCTTTTGTTGTTCGGTGGTTGAGTGGTTAAGTTAACTGACTTCAACCATCTAGCTATTTTGATAGGAATGTTGTTCGAATCCATGGAAGGAAATGAGGCTGAGAAAATTTTTCTTCTCAAAAATAAATATTTTTAAACTTTGATCTTGATTTTAAATTTGAAAATTTATTTTTTTAATATTTTAAACTTGAAAAAATTTTAGAAATTATAAACTAGTCATGAATTTTCCAAAATTTTCGCCTGCGGCGCAGAAAATGGAAGAAATCTGGCTCTTGGCCTTCCAAAATTTTAAAAATTTTCGCCTGCAGCGCCGAAAATGGAAGAAATCTTTCTCTTGACCTTCCAAAATTCTCAAAATTTTTGCCTGCGGCGCTAGACTCAATGAAGGGATACAGAGGCTTTAGTAGAAATTGATGGATTTAGAGCAATAACAAGTATAACGAAGGATTTTACGATACAGAGGGATTTTATCAAGGGTCTGGTGATTAATCCCCAACACCTCTTAAATCTCCCGTTATCCTTGCAACTCCCCGATATCCCTTCAAATCCGTCTAAATCCCATTATATCCATCTTAATCCTCTGATATGCCTTCAGATCCCCTCAATCCCTTTAAGAGGGGGAGTAAGTTACCTTGTGGGTTTAGGGATTTTGGGGAGTCCCAAATTTGGGGATTTTGGGGGACTTCTTGCGCCTTCAAATAATAACGAATCAGATTCAGAAAGTGAAGATAATGAAGATTAAGTTGATTTTTTAATAAAAATGTTGATTTTGAACATTAATGTAAAATAAAAATGATGGATTTTGTAAATTTTCACTTCAACCCCGACCCCCGACCCCGAACCCCGACATTATTTTCAGCCCCGACCCCGACCCCGAACAATTTGAGCAACCCCGACCCCGACCCCGACTTTGTCAACCCCGAAAACCCCGACCCCCGACTTTTTCAACCCCGAAGGCTCGGGGCGCAACCCTATTTCAAACCATTAAATATGGAAATTTCTC